>CAUYSK010039091.1:0-55545 GCA_963575035.1 Avahi laniger
CCTGTAGTCCCAGCTACTCGGGAGGCTGAGGCAGTAGGATTGCTTGAGCCCAGGAGTCTGAGGTTGCTGTGAGCTAGGCTGATGCCACGGCACTCACTCTAGCCAGGGCAACAAAGTGAGACTCTGTCTCAAAAAAAAAAAAAAGAGTCAAGAACAAGAAGAGACAAATACCATGCTAAGTGCTAAGAAGCTAAAGTTAGTAGGTAATAATAACCCATTTAGAGGGTAGGTCCCCCTTTGGCTTGCTCATTTTCACACAAGGAAAGACAACTTGTCAAGGAAAATTAAGCATTTTTTAAATTCTTTAAAAAAATTATGATTGGTAATAAAATGAAAGATGGTATCTACTTTAAGAAATCATTTACTTTATTCTCCTAACATATTACTTTACTTCTCAAAATCTGAGTATTTGCTAATTATTACACAGGTGACACAAAGCAAAAGCATAAGGACAAAAACACACCTTATCTGCTCATTTTCAGTTTCCAGTCCATATTTTAAGTTAATCAGACTGGACAGACAAAGGCATCTACATACAAATAGATACAACTGGGATGAAAAATTTCACTCCAAATTGACCCGAGTTATTCCGAGAAGAAAAACATAAAGGAGGCAAACAATAGAAACATGTTTTAAGAAAAACTATTTGTATAAAGTGACAATTCAATGTTTTTATCTAGGCAATCCAGTATATGAATATAGTAATTGAAAATAATACAATTTCCCTAGTCAGAATTCAGCAACAGTTAAAAAATAAGCCACCTACTTTCAAAGAAAGTAAAATAAATTTTTTTAGAAGGTTTTTAGAAGAGAAGCGGCAGAGTATAATTCAATTTGCATGTTTCCCAATAGTCCAAACACAAACACTACCAACAGGTGTAGGCCTTGGCTTGTAGAACACACTGAGAGGCTGGGAAGGCTGCAGGTAACGAGTGTTGCCAGACAGGAGGCATCTCTGACAGCCAGTTTGTTCTCTGTATGCTGAGAGTACTGAACAGTCTGCACAGTCAGAAAGAGGAAGGAAATTATACAAAAAATGCCATTACAGACCCATGTCTTTAATATTCTCTCCTGGAAGCAAGGGTGGTTCTTCCATTTCTGCTAATTTGTTAGACTCCCTCAGGACCTGGATTGGCGGGGAGGGGACAAGAAAAGAAACATTTTTTATTCAAAGGTGAATTTTTCACTCAAATTTCAACTATGTTTGCTCTTATTTCAAGTTATCATATCATATACACTACCTTTGTTTATTTTTAATTTTCTTAAATTATTATGGGTACATAATAGATGTGTGTATTTATGGGGTACGTGTGCTGTTTTGATGCAGGCATGTGTAATATGTGAAACTGTTTTTCAAGAAAGCATTTACTAAGTGCCTAATTCATACCCAAACACTTTACATTTGTACACAAAAAACTTTACAACTTTTCACCCTAAATCCTACAACAGCCTGACAATAGTGAAGGTGTTATATCCTCATTTCACAGATAAGGAAAAAGAGGCCAAAAGTAGTAACTAATTTGTTCAAGATCACATAGCTACAGTGCCAAAGTCTCGATTTGAATTATAGTTATAATGGATTCCAAAGCCCATTCCCATGCCACAGTGCATTTAAACTTAGATAAAATTAAGTGCTCATATAGATCTAATGTTTAGAGAATATAAAAATGATGTTAATAAAGAATCTTCTTGAAAAAGAGGTGTTAAATAAATTAAAATCATAACTGTTACTGAGTAGTTACCTTGTGAAGGATGCACTATATTCCAAGAAAAACAGCTTTCTAAAGGAGTTACAACTCAGAGACACAACACACACCCCAAGTTGTCACATGCTACATATACTCTCTGATAGCTACCAAAAGCCTTCCTCTCTCCTCCCTCTTTCATTCCCAAAGAATAAGTTTCTTTCTCCAATCCCATCAACTCCTCAACCCTCTGCAATCTGGCTTTGCCACCTAACCCAACTCCTTCTTGGAACATACTCTCTCCCCAATGCCTCTTCATTATTAAAGACAATAGACATTTCTCAGTCTTTATTTTTATTTTTTAGCCTCATTTGACCCTGTCTATACTTACTGCTTCTTGAAAGCACACAGTCTTGGCTAACCTCCTCCCTCTCTGCCAGTGGCCATTCTTTGACAGTGGCCTTTACGTTCCTGTTCCTTTTCCTTTTCCTCACCCTCACTGTTCCTCAGTGGTTTGTCCTAGATTCATTTCTCACTTCACTCCATTCATGATGATTTCATACCTACCCATGACTTAAACTGACTTCAATCTATACAGCCAGCAGAGATTTTTCTCAGGCTTTAGTTCCACACATTCAACTGCCTCATGTCAATCACCATCTGGATGTACCACAGGTATCTTGAACTTAATAGAAGTAAACCTGATCTGTGTTCCACACTTAGCAAATGACACTACCATGCATTTGGTTGTCTAAACCAGTGTTTGGGGACAGGACAAAGAGCAGTGGCCTCTGTGAGCAGACTCAGGCCTTCTTCAACCTTGATCGGTTTCATTATACTATGAACCAATACTACTAGAAAAAAGACTTTCAAACCATTTTTTAATTAGTTTTTGATCTTTATTTCCTTTCTTCCAAAGAGTAGACTTAAAGACCTCAAAAAAAAAAGGTAAAAGAGAAGAAAAGACAAGGTATCACCATTGCCATAAAGCTCACCTTTTACAGGGCTTCAAAACGGGTTTAGATATCTCCTCCGCATGAGTTCCTATCTCACACTTACCACACCTCTCTAACTGCCTTTCAGCCCTTTTCCCTACCAGACTCCTAGAGAAGAGATACCATAGCTTACATACTCTTAAATACACAATGGAAATACAACATGAGCCACGTATGTTAAGTTTTATTTTTCTAGTAGTCACATTCAAAAAGGTAGAAACACGCAAAATTGATTTTAATCACATTGATTTTTTTTATACTTAAGCCTTCAGTATCCAGGGTGGATTTTATACATACAGCACATCTCAACTCAGACCAGCCATATTTCAAGTGCTCGACAGCCACATGTCCAGTGTGCCCTGTACTGGGCAGTACAAATCTAATGAATCTGACTCTTCATGATGATCAAGTCATGCCCTAGTTTAAGAAAATGTCTTAGGGAGGATTAGACAAAAGAGACAGACATTATTGCCTCAGTCCAATGCTCATCTGAGGCCAATAACTGAGACCTACAAAGAACAAATTAACTTTAAAGGTCATCTTTTTTTAATGCTATATACTTGCCAGTCTTTTGTGTAGTTATAAAAGAAGGGAAAGAAGGAAGGAAGAAAGGTAAAGAGGGAGGACGAACCTATGAAGACCGGGGGGTGGGGAACAAGATAAAAACTTGCAATATGCAAAAATACAGACTTCCTGCATGCAAATCCTGACTATGCCACAAACCAGCTAAGTATTCTTAGGCAAGGTGTTCAACTTCTCTAAGCCTCAATTTCCCCATCTATAAAATGATAATAGAGTCACACAATAAGATTATAAAAATTAAATGAGTTAACACATTTAAAGTATTTATATCAGTATTAGCACATAAGATGTACTTAATAAGTGTTGACTATTAGTAATAATAAAAATTCATAGTAACTGATTGCCAGAATCTGCTAATAATTTCTACTAATTATGAAAGCAAGAGAATTAGATCAAAAATACAAATAATAATTAGCACACAGTACACTGAAAAAAAAAATCAAACAATGCTGCACATGTGAAAAAATCACACAGGAAGATGCTTTATCCTTCCCCCAGTCTGCCACCTCACCCAGAAATATAAAGATTATGTCACTTACAAAGCTGGGTTGTAGTTCCTATATTGCACAGGTATACCTCCTTGTGGCTGGTACAGTACTATTCCCCACAACCTCCTCTCTTTCTGTATTTTCATATTCAGAAGGAACTTGTAACCCCCAGAAAATGTGTGTTGTATATAGAAGAGAGGAGGGTAGTTCTGGCAAAGACTCACAGCAACATGGGAGGTATAATCCTCAGAAGTAAAGCTTTATAAAATGAGAAAAGAGGTCAGAAAACTCATGCAAGTAGCACATATTGAGAACCATGGGCTTTCTTATACTTTCTCTGACCAGAATGTCAAAGAGCAAGGCAATGAATAGAAGCAATGCAATGCAAGATCCCATCTTTGTCCAGCAGAGCTGTATAAGATGACAAACTTTTAACAATATGCATACAATAGAGGTTATATATGAACAACTCACTCTACAGCTGAAGATGAAAAAGAACTCCAAGTAGCACCCAAGTGAACAGAGCAGGGATAAGGGCAATCCAGACCCTGTGTTTGTTGATAAACACTGGTTCTAAACAAATCTACTCTTAAGCAAACGGAAGAGAAAAACTAGGGCCTAGAAAAAAGATTATTTGACAAAGAAAAGGGAATATCAGCCTAAAGCTTAAAAAAAAAAAAAGAACACAGTCTTCTCAAAATAATTCCCTATAGACATTAGTAGAAACATGTATCAGGTACTTGGCATATGCCAAAGAAAATATGCCATATTTCCTAAGAAATAGGAACAGAGAGCCACAGGGGAGACACACTGAGATAAGAAAAATGGGTGAGATAAGGAATGATTTACAAGAAAATTTTAAAATGTAATAGCAGAAATAAAATCTGTATGGAGTTAGTAAAGAATTGAATCGATCATTCAGAAAACAGCATTAAGGTTAAGGGCAAACATGAAAAGTGCTGTAAGAATTTGAAGGAAAAGAACAAAGATAAAATCATTAGGAAAAATAATAAAAAAAGAAAATAATTCTATTTTCAAAAAGAAAAATATCAAAACAAAAAGAGCAAAAATCCAATATATAACTGAAGAATATGCTTTTGAACAGAATAAACATTTTCTAGTTTACAATGTTCTACACAAAATCAATGAACAGAGACATACCTAGGTGCGTCTTGGCAAATTTTTTTGAACTACAAGAATTAAAAAACAAACTATAAGAATATAGGCAGGAAAAAAATGAAGAGAAATTACCTTTAAAGGAAGCAAGATCAGGCTAGCTTCAGATTTATCTATAATACCATATTCTAGAAGATAATAACAAAATGTCATCAGAGCTGTGAAGGAAAATGCTTCTGTAATAATGTGTTTAATGGCAACGGGAAGTCATTCTCAGACATTCAGGTCTCAGAAAATATAACCCAGAAGTTCCTTTTTTGAAAGAAGAAAAAAAATTACCTGAAGCTGCAGTTAGCTAAAAAAAGGGAATCAAAATTAAAATACACAATTGTGGTGTATGGTGAAGATGCAGGTTTCATATCCTAAGAACTTCCCCCTCATTCACTGCCACCATACGAACCTCTGAGTCTTAGTTTCATCATTCATATTATTAACATAATATTAATATCTACCTTATAGGTTTGCAACTAGGAAATAAGATAACTGCATCATAAATAGATTTGCAAAATACTATTAAAATGTAAGAAATACAGTATCTGATTTACAATGGTTCAAATTATATTTTCGATTTATAATAGATTTATCTGGATATAACCCCATCATAAGTCGAGAAGCATCTGTACTTATTATTCACTTAACAGAAGCATGAATAGAAGTTTTCACTGTCTGTTATCACAACAGCCTATTCATATGGTGCTGTGTTCCTCCGCTTTAAAATACACAAGGGATTAATATTTGAGACGGCATGTCACACAGGGAACCACAGATCTTTCTCTTTTTCTCTGTCTCTCTTTCTGATTCTTAAATTACTAAATTCTAGATTTAGCTACAGAATAGTAAGCATCTGACTGTTCCAAAGAAAGCAGCAAATCTTTTCCCTTTCTTTCAATACTTATAAAGGCTGAGGAGACAGCAGGAATATTCTAAGAGTCTAGTACAACTTGCGAAAATTTAAAATAAAATAAAAACTTTAATGTTTGCCTGAGAGAATAAAGAAGATGGCTTGAGAAATAAAAATGGAGTGAAAATTTAGGGTATTCTAGTGAAAGGCTTCAAAAAAAGGGTAAGTATTTTGAAACATTATACTAAAGAAGCCTTCAGCAAGAGAGTCCATATTGTATGAATCCAATTACATGAAATTTTACAGCAGAAAAACTAATCTATAGTAGGAAAAAAAGACCTCAGAAGAGTGGTTGCTATCAGGGTGAGCAGGGAGTATGGACTGAGAAGGGCGTGACGAAAATATGTGGAGTAATAACAAGTTCTTGATATGGATTTGGGTTATACTTTCTAAACTCACAGAATATACACTTAAGATTTCTGCATTTCATTAGACACAAATTTTATATTGAAAGAAAAACTATACATAATATTTAGCTCTAGTAAATGATTTGCATGCTGAAGTATTTAGTTGGAAACATACTGATGTCTGCAACTTACCCTTTGAAATGCATCAAAAAGTAAGCTGGCTGAACAGATGGATAGAGGGATAGATAGGTGATGGATGTGAGATAAAAACAAGTACAGTAGAATGAAACGTTAATGGCAGAAACTTGGCTGTGTACTCAGAAATTTTTATAACAAAATATTGGAGAGAAGGTAAGAATTTTAAATTTGACCAGTCATGTAACAAAATAAAATCACTGCAGGTCTTTGATAGAGGCAGATGGCACAGTCAAGAAGGGCACAAAACTGAACATGATAAAAATGAAATGATAATCTAGGACAGAAATAGCAAAATCCTGGATTAGTGTGTGGCAGTAGAAATAAAGAGGAATATGATACATTGGAAAAAGTGATCAAATTTGACCCTAGGCTTTTAAAACAAACAGAAGCCAATTGTATAAATAATACTTGATGATTTTACTTGAAAGGAATTGCATCTTAGTATGCCAGCAATGGAAGAAAAGAGAAATGCAGATTCAATGAAGAAATAAAGTGAGGTCAAAACAAGTGGGGCAACTCAAAAGCACCAGCCTACCTTCCAAAAATGGGGGTTGGAGAACTAAGAGAGCAAAGACAGATTGATCCATTAGGTTTTTCTGCCTTCACATGGAAATACCTTTAGTGGAGAATAAGTTATACAACCCTCAGATGTGAGAGGAGAAGAGAAATTCACTGCTAGAGAAATTCCCTGGAATACATTAAACATTTTCCCTTAGTGGGCCAAAATAATGTTACGAACAGGGTATCCAACCTATTTCCAATCAGATGCATTAGAACCCTGTCTGCCTCTGAGCTCTGGCTATATCATTAGGTAAGATTACACAACATTTAATCCTTTCCCACAGGACAACATTTAATACAACATTTAATCCTTTATTACTATCAAGAAGAGTCATTAATCTTATTAAAATCTTACTTATAAACAAAAAACCACAAGATTCAAATTTATAATTCTATTTTTAATCCCTAATACATAATCAGGTTGGTTTTGCTCTCTCCTCAACCCTGATTTTCTTCCATGCTCTCTTCAACAAATTATTTTCAAACTGCTCAGTAATTTTCCATGTGACTTTAACCTCCCTCTTCCCTCTTCCTCTCTCTCCCTCCCTTTCTCTCCATGCCCCAACCCTCCCTCCCCACGCACAATTAGGAAATTACTATACAGGAAATTCAGAAGCCTTGACTTGGAAGTTGGCAAGTTTATGAGTCAATTTTCACAAGGAATGGTCAGATGATAGAAAAACTGG
Organism: Avahi laniger; assembly: GCA_963575035.1. NCBI lineage: Eukaryota > Metazoa > Chordata > Mammalia > Primates > Indriidae > Avahi > Avahi laniger. Next base: position 7,620 of record CAUYSK010039091.1, read on the forward strand.
AAAGAATTTTTCTGAAATCTGCAAAACACTAAATAATAATCATCTGAAAGGGAAAAATCAGTCTATAAAAGTTACAAACTATCTTCCACAGTTTTTTTATGTACTAAAACCAAGAAAAAATAATAAACTTACTTTTCACTGGATAATTCTAAAGAAAATTATTTACATCAATTATATTTTATTTTACCTTTTATACAACTTGACTGACAAACCACAAAGTGGGCAAATGAACCACACAAACAAAAATCCTAACAGGGTAGATCCACAGACTGGCATGTGGGATAGATCTTGTTGGTTACACATTTAAAAGTACATCCAAATTCGAGCACAGGGAAGCCCTTTCTTTTTATGACACAGTCAAGGACAATTTGGTTTTCAGATGAAACCACAATTACCAAAAACTGGACAAGATTATATCACTTTTGATGATTCAACAACAACAAAAATGAAAGACGAATATCTAAAGAAGAACCATCTGGAAAGCATCATTTCATGCTATGGACTGAATTGTGCCCTCTAATAAAGAAGTTGTTGAAGTCCTAACTGCCAGTACCTCAGAATGTGACCTTATTTGGAAATAGGGTTGTTGAAGACAGAAGTAGTTAAGATGAGGTCATACTGGAGTATGGCGGACTCCTAACTCAGTATAAGTGGTGACCTGACAAGACGACAGCCATGTGAAGACACAGGGGAAATGTAATGTTAAAACGGAAGCCAACTGAACTGATGCATCTGCAATCCAAGGAACACCAATGATGGCTGGCCGTCACCAGCAGCTAGGAAAGAGGTATGGAACAGATTCTCCCTCAAAGCCTTCTCGGTTGGCAGGAACCAACCGTGCCAACACCTTGATTTCAGATTTCTAGCATCTATACCTGTCAGAGAATAAATTTTTGTTGTTTTAAGACACCCAACTTGTGGCACTCTGTTACAGCAACCCTAAGAAACTAATACACCTAGTATCAAGAAAAACTTTCAAATTTTAATCTTAAAATACAAGCTGTTCATAACTGTCAAAATTTAGAAGCAACCAAAATGTTCTTCAGTAGGTGAATGGATAAACAAACTTGGTACATCCATACAAAGGAATATTATTCAGTGATAAAAAGAAATGAGCTATCAAGCCATGAAAAGGAAACTTAAAAGCTTATTGCTAGGTAAAAGAAGCCAGTCTGAAAAGGCTATTTATACTGGATGATTCCAACTACATGACATTCTGGAAAAGGTAAAAGTATGGAGACAGAAAAAGATCTGCGATTGCCAGCTGTTCAGGGAGAGGGAAGGAGGGATAAATAAGGGGCAAAGGAGATTTTTAGGACACTGAAACTATTCTAAATGACACAGTAACAATGAATACATGCTGTTACAGTTTATCAAAACTCATTGAATATACAGCACAAAGCACCAACCCTAATGCAAACTATGGACTTTAGTCATAATAATGTATAATATTGGTTCATCAGTTGTAACAAATGTACCACACTAATCAAGATGCAAATAATAGGGGAAACTGGGGTGGGGGGTGGGGAGGCAGTAATGTGGAAATTATCTGTACTTTCCGGTAAATTTTTCTGTAAACCTAAAACAGTTCTAAAAGAATAAAGTCTATTAATTTTTAAAAAATATAAGCTGTTCCTAAACACATAGATAATATGTTGAGTATGTAACAGTTCTTGTCAAGGTACAGTCAATTCAATAAATGTCCTTCAATACATAAATCCAGTAAATATTAATAAAAGTTCCTTCCCTTTTGTGTAAAAACCTCTACAAGAAATTCTGTATCTCTAAAGAGTAACACATTATTATATATATCAGCATAGTCATGCTTTACTGCTTCCTCAACCCTCATACTCAATTTATTCCCAACTCCTACCATGTCTCTTTCATCTCCACTCCCATACCCCTAACATAACCCCACTTTTCCATGCCCACTGCTTATCACACTTGCCCTACACCTTCTGATGTGTTCTTCTGAGGTATCCTTCAGTGGTCCTCAAATTTTTGAGGACTTCGACACCAGTAAAAATGCAAATAGAACTTTGGGGGATTGACACAGGGCTGCAGATTTTTTTTTTATTATTGACAACATTAAAATAACAACTACCATCTATAACATTATTTCATAAAAGAAAGATTTTTAAAACCAAAAAGTTAGGATAAAATCTTATAATAAAGGACAGTTCTTTCCATTAAAGAATGGTTCATAATAGATTATCTACCAAAAACAAATAAAATAGAAGATAGGTAGATACAATATTATCTCAATTACTTTCATTTTGCCTCATGCCAAAAAGAATATCATCATGAATTGGCCCAGTTAATGTACTGCTTTTAGAAGACCATTATTCATTTAAGTGCTCATAACACCCCTGAAAGATAAACAGTATTCTTAAGCCCATTTATAAATGGGGTAATTGACTCTTACAGAAGTTAAGCAACTTTTCCAAAGTGACATATATCTCCCAACAGCAGCTGGACTTGAACGGGTATGTCTGATCGTACTCAGACTATGACCATGACATGATAGCATCTGGAACAGGCAACTGATATGAAGGACCAAAGCAAAGATGTAGGAGACATCCATAAAAAGATGATATTAATAGTTAATAAAGGAAGAGAGAGGACAGGGGAAGCAAGGAATGAAGGATACATCTGGGTCACCCCACTTAGATGAGGAGAAAGAACAGCAAAGTACACAGAGGAGGGGCAGGCAGACAAGAAATGAACCACAAACTGTCACCGAGTCTGAAACCTGGAATCATCGCCTTTGACTCCTCTTCTCTCCCTAATCTGCAACATTCAGGCAGCGTTGTACACGTTACATTCATACATATATACATACATGTATTTTTTTTTCAAATCTGTCCTTTACCAGACATTATGCCATTACCCTAATATATGCCCTTTATCAACTTTTACTTGGAATTATTCAAACAGCCTCCAAACATGTCTCCTTGTTTCCACTCTACCTGCCCCTAACTAGTATCACCTGTTTATGTACGCATAGCCTCTTCTATCCCTCCAGCCACTATCCCCAACAGGTGGGAAGTTATTAATCACACTGTTCTCATTGGATTTTTAACCTGTCTTAAACATCTTTCATATCCACGCACACAAATCCACTTCTTTCAGACTGCACGTATTCGATTGCAACCATAAAAATAATTCAAATGACCATCCCCCACCCCCCGCCACTGAAGGCATTTATGCTATTTCCAGACTTTTGTCATTACAAGCTTAAGATTCATCTTGTCAGATTTTAACCATATTACTGATGGAATAAGCAAAGATTAAAATCCGAACAATATTGAGCCTTTCTGGTCAAAAATAAGGTATGTCTTTCCATTTATTTAAGTATTCATTTACGTTGCTCAGCAGAGTTTTAAAGTTTCTTTATATAGTTTCTGCATATTTCTTAAGTTTATTTCTAAATGTTTTATATTTTTAATTTTTATTATAAATAGAATCTTTCCTACCCTCATATAAGTATTTTTATAAAAGAAAGCTATTAATTCAAACACAAATTTTGTCTTTTAGTGTACCTTGTAATTTTTTGTTGGAAGTCAGACATGATGTACTAGGTAAAAAGAACTGAGGTAAATAGGCCTTTAGAGATGTGGCAAGGGAGTGGGAGAAGGGGAATTAGAGGAAACATTCTTAGGTCCTAATCTTTTGGTGAGCCTGTTCCCCTGGGCTATGACAGTCATGAGTGCTTCTCCATTTTCTCCCCAGCCCCCTTAGGTAAGACAGGATGGCTAACAGATGCTGGAATTTTTATTTCCCTTTCCCCCTGTGGAAAACTAGATAGGAGGTTGACATTTCCCTTCCTTCAGGCTCTGACAAAATCCCAGTAGGTTACACTCTGGTAAAATAGTTTCTCCTGCCATGTTAAGAACAGAATGCTCTGGGTATATTTCAGAATGCCTGCTTTTTCCTCTCTCCCTGCAGGAAGCAGGAGATTTTTTTTGTCAATCTTCACTGTAAGAATTTGGTAGAGCTCCTGAAGGTGGTAAAACTCACAAAAGTAGGAGGGCACCCATAAGACTGGGACCCCTGGAGTTTTTAACTCTCAGACTTTTCTACACTGAGACTACAGCAATTCATCATCACCATTTAAAGTTTTCCTACTCTAGTATTTGTTCCTGCAACGGTCTCTCCCGGTAGGTTTCTGCTCCAGTAAGTGGTGATTCCACGTATCTGCATGTCTCTCTCAATCAACTATTTGCCCTGTGACCTTGGCAGATCTAAGAAGGGTTGTTAATTTTCAACTTGTTTATCTTTTTGCTTGTTATTAGAACAGAATGACAACTTCCAAGCTCTTTTTTGTAACTAGCCACCTGATTAAAGTCTTTGTAATAATTTTCAATTGATTTTCTTGATTTCCAGGTAAAAATGATGCTTATCTTGTCTCTCTTTTCAATAATATGCCTCTCATGTATTTCTCTTAACTAATTTCATCAGATAGTACTTATAAACAATACTAAATAACACTGGCATGATAATTGGTATCCTTGTCTTATTCCTTAATGGCATTATTTCTAGGGTCTTAATATTTTAATATTAAGCACAATGGTTTTTTTGTTTGTTTGTTTTTTTGAGACAGAGTCTCAGTCTGTTGCCCGGGCTAGAGTGCCGTGGTGTCAGCTTAGCTCACAGCAACCTCAAACTCCTGGGCGCAAGCAATCCTCCTGCCTCAGCCTCCCGAGTAGCTGGGAGGGACTACAGGCACACGCCCGGCTTTTTTTTTTTTCTATATGTATATTTTAATTGTCCAGCTAATTTCTTTGTATTTTTCATAGTGATGGGGTCTCGCTCTTGCTCAGGCTGGTCTCGAACTCCTGAGCTCAAACAATCCACCCACCTCGGCCTCCCAGAGTGCTAGGATTACAGGCGTGAGCCACTGCGCCCAGCCTTAGGCAAAATGTTTACATAAGTATTCACCTATTCCTCTCTAACTAAAAGTTTTTAAAATCTCAAATAGATGTTGAATTTTTTTAAATGCCCTTTATTAAATGCTTTTTTATATATATATAAAGATGATTATATGGAACTATCTATGACTTATAACAAGTTATAACAACAGCACTTTTACTACGCTTAGGCTTGAGTCTGAAATGTCTTCTCCAGCATTAGCATCATGTTAATAAGTGATCCACCTAATTAAATATCCTTTAGGCACATAGAAAGGAAACTTTTCCTTATCTCCTCACAATCACTGGATAGAGACAATACTATTCCTGCTGCATCATGAGTATATTAGATCTACTGAGACACTTATCATTGTTCATATTTTCTAATTTTTAAATAATCTCCACTTAAGTTGCTATTATAATTATTTGGCTCTTTTTACTAAAACTTTTGACACAGTCAGAGCTTTTAAGCCTTAAGGGGATTAATAATATTTGCAAAATATTTATAAATCACACCAAAATCATTACAAATCAAACAATCCATGCTATAGCCTACAAAAGAAGATAGGAGGTACGACCCTCCTTGCCTACTAGCCTAACCAATTGCTGATATCATAAGTTTGTGGTAAGTAGAGATGAGGAATTTTTACTCTGATATCCAGTCTTGTACCTGTAAAAGTTCTCAGTAGAAATTTCTAAAGGAAAGAATTTCTGTGTACCAAATACTAAAAGTAATTATTTCTAGGTGGTAGAAGTACTGGTGATTTTTATTTTTTCCTTAATCCTGTTTCTATTATATTTCCTGTTTATACTACATTTCCAACAAATTTTTATGAGACTGTATTACTTTCACAGTAAAAAAAAACCCTCGATGCTATTATGAAGGAGAATTAATGGTAACTTTGGAGAGAACAGTTTCAGTAAAATGGGAAGTTTTAAGAATTTGGATTGATGTCATTTCCCTATTAAGAATGGAAATAATGAACAACCCTGAACATTTTCAAATGGATTTTGGTAACTTTTTGCTAAAGGAGATGAATTAGTGACTGGCCTTCTTGTTCTCTTCCAAAGTTTCTTCATATAATTTCTTTAATTTTTAAAAATTTTTATCTAAATATCTATGAGAATAAAAAGATCATAATGGGCTGCAAAGATCAAAAATGGGGCTAGTTCTGTAATTAACAGGCTGACCATGACTCATTTCACTGAAAAGCAGAAGGAAGTACATTCCAGATGCATGAGCCAGTATGGATGGCAGTGGGAATGAGGACACTATGTGTAAAGCACTGTAAGAAGAGTCCCTGTCTCTAGGGCTGGGGTTAGTTTGGGAACAGGTGGGGAGCAAGTGATAGCTGTGACAGGGCTAAAAGTGATAAGCCCTGAATGTAAAGTATAGAAGTCTGCACTTTGTACTATAAGAAATGTATCCTCTTAAATTTTTAAGCAGCGGTGTGACATTATAAAAGTGATGTCAGAGGAAGATTAACCTATGGTAGTGCATTAGCTGAATTACAGAAAGGCAAGCCTATCAAACATAAGAACTAGAAGACTGTAAAGAATGGAAAGTAAAGAGGAAAATGAGCATTTTTAAGAGAGATGACAATTTGATAAAGAGGAAAACAACTTAGTATTTCTCATTCTCTTCCACTGATTCAGTCAACAAACTTTTCCTGAGTACTTAGTACATTCCAGATCCTGAGCTTTAAGGATACAACAGGGAACAACAGTTATATCCACCCTGAAGAGGCTTATGGTAATACTCTTTCTTTTTTTTTTCCCAGTAAATTTATTTTTCTTTAAATTTTTGTTTTTATAAACAATTCCCAAGCATTTTTGTATTGTAAATTTTTTTTTTTTTTTTTTTTTGAGACAGAGTCTCACTGTGTTGCCCGGGCTAGAGTCCAGTGGCATCATCTTAGCTCACAGCAACCTCAAACTCCTGGGCTCAAGCAATCCTCCTACCTCAGCCTCCTGAGTAACTGGGACCACAGGCATGTGCCACCATGCCCAGCTAGTTTTTTCTATATATTTTTAGTTGTCCAATTAATTTCTTTCTATTTTGAGTAGAGACGGGGTCTCGCTCTTGCTCAGGCTGGTTTCGAACTCCCGAGCTCAAACAATCCGCCTGCCTTGGCCTCCCAGAGAGCTAGGATTACAGGCCACCGCGCCCGGCCTTAAAGTATTTTTAATTTCTATGTTTTTGGGCCATTATTCTGTCTTCTTTTGAAAAGTTTCTGTTCATGTCCTTTGCCCACTTTTTGATAGGGTCGTTTGACTTTTTCTTGTTGATTTTCCTGAGTTCTAAGTAGATTCTGGTTATCAGCCCTGTATCGGATTTGTAGCATGCAAAAATTTTCTCCCATTCTGTAGGTTGTCTGTTTGCTCTTGTGACAGTTTCTTTGGCTGTGCAGAAGCTTTTTAATTTGATTAGCACCTCTTGTATATTCCTGGATAGAGCTGGAACTCATTCTACTAAGTGAAGTATCCCAAGACTGGAAAAACAAGCACCACATGTACTCACCATCAAATTGGTATTAAGTGATCAACACATAAGTGCACATATGAGAATAACATCTATTGGATGTTGGGCAGGGGGGAGGGGGAGGGGGGAGGGAGGGGGGAGGAGGGGACAGGTATATGAATACACAAAGAGTGCAATGCGCACCACCCGAAGGATGGACATATTTGAAACTCAGACTTGGGGGAGAGGGGGAGGGGCAAGGGAAACATACGTAACCTGAACATCTGTACCCCCATAATATGCTGAAATAAAAAAATATATATATATATTTTTTAATTTCTATTAACTTAGGTTGTAGACTGCTTTAGAATGTTATGCCCTCTCCGTCCCCTAGCTATGTTTTCATCACAATAGTCACGGATTTGCTTACCTCCTTTCCCACTATGTCACTCTAAGCTTCATGCAAGCAGAGCCCATATCTTACTGGATGCTTTTTCACCAGGACACTCAGAAAATTTCAAGAGAGTGCAGTGAGTTATCAAATAAACGTACAGATTTTATCTTGAACTATAAATAAAACACATAATTTCCTCCTTTAGTATCCCAGATATAGTTGACAGATGATTTTAAGTTTCACTCAGTTATCAGTGCTTCCCAAACTTTCCTACCAATTAATACAGCAAGTGGCAGGACATAATGCTACCAGTCTCCCCATGGAGTCTGAGGATGCAACTGAGCACAAGTATGAAAGAGCTTTTGAGTCACAGTCACTCAGGCATTATTCTATGCACTAGAGATATACAGCCAAGGTTCCTGTCCTTGTAATAGGCTTAATTTAAGGAGGACAGATGAACAATAATTAAATAAAAAAGAAAAGGTCCCTACCATTTTCACTTGGAGTAAAAAGGTAAGGGGTAGTTTTAAATGGTACATTAGGAAGCACATAATTTTATAAATAACAGAATAATAAATGTTATAAGGGAAATAAATCATAGTACTATAACAGAGTGATGGGGAGGCTATCTTATAAAGGTCAAGAAAGGCCCCAATTAGATGATTTTTGAGCAAAAACCTGAATGATGAAGGAAAGTTTCATTAAGAGCACTTAATAAGCAGAAGGACTGCAAGCACAAAGATCTTTAGGCAAGAATGATTTTGGTAGGATTAAGGAACAGAAAGAAGGCTACATCAACCTGTATAAACCAAGTTAAGCTGCAGAAATAATAATGACAAGAGCTAAGTGACTTAAACATTAAAAACAAAACATTCTTGTTCACACTTTACATCCAGTGCAGAGCAGCAGGGGACTGCGCCCATGAGAGCAGCCCCACAGAGACCCAGCAGACAGGGGCTCCATTTCAGCATGTGCTTCTGTGATGAACTTACTGTGTCAGGGGGAGGAATCAGTGGTGAATCATGCACTGGCTCTTCAGAAGTGACATCCTATTTCCTTGACCAAACCAAGATGCAACTTGGCCATGCCTGAGTTTAAAGGATTGGAGAAGTGCAATTCTACACAGGTCTGGAAGGAGGGGAGCTGAAAGCTCCATGACTAGCCCTAATGACTACAGTTTGAGTATCCCTTATCCAAAATGCTTGGAACCAGAAGTGTTTTGGATTGTGGATTTTTCTTCTTCTTTTTTTGGAATTTAGAATAACTACATTATATAATTAAACATCCCAAATCAGAAAATACAAAATCCAAAATGCTCCAATGAGCGTTTACTTTAAGTGTCACATTGGAGCTCAAAAAGTTTTGGATTCCGGAGCATTTCAGATTTTGGATATTCAGATTTGGGATGCTCAATCTCTATTTAAAAAGTCATGCTAGAAGTTTGTGAGCAAAGAGGGTTGTTGTAAAGTTAGAAATTTCTTTCCTTTCTTACTAAAAGTTCAGAAGTTTACCCTCTGTTTCTAAATATATCAAAGCTTGTTTTAATTTCAAAGTAAAGTTTTCTCCCAACTTTTTTCGCATTATTGATGCTATAGAACTATGTATCTCATGACACGTGACTATATATACCTGGAGGCACCAAATTTCTCAGTTCAAGTTCAGCTAACTCATAAGCTTAACATAATGACTAACACTTTCCAAGAAAGTTATTATGAGATAAACAACTAAGAAATTGAGACAGTTTGGAAATTATTTAAAAATCAGACTACTACTTCATTACATTGGAAATATCTTAAAATGGTTTATTTTCTGTCTTTCCCAGCCACACTCCTTATTCCCCTTTTGGGGGGCAGGACTGATGGAAAATTAGTAATATATTATACTGAAATAAGAAAAAAAAATTTCAACTGCATATATATGTCTATAATCAATATATATAGTATGTTTTATGTATTAAAATCCTATATTTAATGGGATTTCTTCTGCAGTGAGCAAATAAAAACCACTAGATGTAAGTTCCCTATAGGGTCTTAGTTCCACTAAGTGGCAAATGTCAGAAATATGTTCTACTTAAAGAAAGAATAATTTAAAAACTTTCAAATAGGCCACGCATGGTAGCTCATGCCTGTAATTCCAGCACTTTGGGAGGCTGAGGCAGGAGGATCACTTGAGACCAGGAGATCGAGGTTACAGTGAGCTACCATTGAGCCACTGCACTCCAGCCTGAACAACAGAGCAAGACCATCTGTTTAAAGAAAAAAAGATTGCAAATAAAAATTATTTTCTAACTGTATTATTAAAAATTCTGTATAAAAGAATTCTACTTTTTAAGTTTTAAAATGAAATCAAGTAAGTTTTACTGACAAGTGAAGAACAAATGAAGCAAAGTGAAAACATTCTATTAATTATGTAACTAAGAAAAGTACAATTCAATTTACAAAGCTTGGATTTGTGCTAAATTTTTCAGAAACACATCTACTGGATTATCTGTGTAAGACTTTTTTCCATAACAAAGCTAGCAACAAGGCAAAAAAGTAATACAAATAAAAGTCTACTTGAATAAACAAAAGTTCAAGATATCAAGACTAGTTCCATCCCCCAATCAATTTTCCATTCTGCTTTATTGATGCAGAGGCAACAAATCTTGTTTGAATACAAAATCCTTAATAGAAAAGGCTTTCACATTTAGCTGTTAATCTACTAAGATACTATCCTTTCAGGAAAGTGCCATTTTACAGTACCTATAGCAGAAAACCTACACAATATTTTTAATGAAATTGTATTAGCCTTTCAATGCATTATGTTTTCCACACTTCTATTTAAAAGCAGTTACTAAGGGAGCTTATAAAATTTGAAGACTCAGGGCAGGGAAAAGCAATGAGGCTATGTGGAGAACTGGAAGCCTAGAGGTTAACCAACTTCAAATCATCTGTGAATGATGATTTTCAGAAATACTATACCAAACTCCTCAATGCACACAGAGCCAAACCACGGTCAGTAAAAAGCAACACACAGCTGTCTGCAGTTAGTTTCACCTATAATTAACTAACACACTATCATTTTATGATTGCTAAAGGTATACACGGTAAAAGCAAAACATCATCAATTAACAAAATTGAGAGGAAATCAAATTTTATTACAAAATCCTCTTTTTCTGATTTAGAAAAGCATTTCTCATTCATTAAAAAAGTAAGATTGAAACCCACTATTTCCATCCCCCCAAAATGTATAAAAGATATTCCTTATTAAGAAATCTCACTTAGCCTTTGAAGAAGTTTAGCAGCAAAATTATGGGAGAATAACGTCTCTTAGTAATGTGCTATACAGGAGTATGACTGACCTGAGAAAAAATAAGGGCAACACTTAGCTGTGTGCTGTTAAGAACACAATTTAATCCACCCCTTCTATTAGGTTTCTCATTTGTCAAATGGAAATAATAGTAACTGTCTCGCAAGATTGTTAGGAAAGCTAAAAGAGATGAGGCATGTAACAATGTCTACCATAGTAGCAGGCTAGATATTTTTCAATTATTAGGAGCACACACCTTCTCCCACCCCACCTTACCCCCTCCCCACAAAAAAGGCACACATACATTTAAAATCAAGCTGTGTTTTTAATATAATGTTACTCATCCATCTCCCTCAGAAAATTGAAAATAAGACTATAAATCAAGCAAATATATACTTAACAATTAAAGATATCTTTAAAAATGAGGAAATAGAGTGACAAGTACCTTACGTACTAGTTTTCTGTTTTTCTCTGCCCCTAAGGCACCCTACTATGGAAAGGACAGTAAACCTTCATTGCCTAAAAACCATCTTCTCCTTAATTTAACAGCTCTCTGTTCATTCATCTAATAAAATTCCCTGAGAGTCCTGCTAAGCTGTGAAAGATGCTGAATTAGCAAAGCACTAACAGGGATATACAGAAACAACTGCTGCAGCATAGAATTGATATATAAATTTAACGGATTCCCTGTGTAACCTAGTGCTAAGGTAGTCATATAATTCAGGACACCTGTGTATCACATTTAACCTGAAGGAACAACCAGCATAAAAGAGGCCTATTCTAGATAAACTTACATGTATGATCACCCCACCCATAATATTATCTCCTATGATACTTATAGGGGGATGATCTTCTTCTAAAATTTTGTTTTATTTCAGAATGTTACAGGGATAAAACGTTTTAGTCACATGAATTGCTTCTGTACAGTTTGAGTCTAAGTTACAAGTGTATCTATCACCCAGATAGTGTGCACTGTACCCGTTAGGTGTGAATTTACCCATCCCCTCCTGCCGCCTAACACCTGCTTGATTTCCACTTAATTTTACTACCATATGTGTACATGAGGGTTGATCTATTAGTTCCAATTTAGTGGTGCATACATGTGACGTTTGTTTTTCCATTCTTACCATACTTCACTGAAAAGGATAGTCTCCAGTTACATCCAGGTCGTTACAAAAGATATTAGTTCACTATTTTTTTATGGCTGAGTAGTATTCCATGGTATACATATATCCACATTTTATTAATCCGTTCATGTGTTGATGAGCACTTGGGTTATTTCCACATCTTTGTGACTGTGAATTCTTCTTGCTATAAACATTCGAGTATAAATGTCTTTTTTCATAAAATGTCTTTTTTCCTTTGAGTAAATACCCAGTAGTGGGATTGCTGGATCAAATGGTAGGTCTACTTTCAGTTCTTTGAGGTATCTCCATACTATTTTCCATAGAGGAAAGGGACACAAGAGCTGACTAAAAGAACTCTCAATTTGGAGTTGGAATAATATGAGCAATAAAGTAGTTCTGGATTGTAATGAAAAGCATAAAATGCTTTATGAGCCCATAATGAAATAAATAATTAAGTTAACCAAAAAATGAGGGCAAAGAAACAAATCTCTTCTGTGCAGAATTCCAAAAAATGTATTAGATATTCCAACTTTAAGGAAGCAGAGAATAACTGTCCACTCCTTAAGTGTGGGCTGTGAACAGCAATTTTTTTCCAAAGAGTACATTATAGGGAGAAGTGGAAAAGAGTTTTGAGAGGGAAAAAAAAAAACCTAACATTACCTCAGCCATGTGATCAAGGTGAACATCAACCATGATAAATCATGTTAATGTGATGAAATGGCACTTTACCTCTGTGATCTTAACTCCCCAAAATACATGACCCCAGTTGAACAATGGGTAAAACATCATACCTTCACAAAATAGCTAACCGGTACTCCTGAAAACTGACAGAGTTATCAAAAACAAGAAAAGTCTGAGAAACCCTCACAGTCAAGAGAAGCCTAAGGCAACATTACGTTAAATGTAATATGGTATCTTGGGTGGGATCCTGGAACAAAAAGACACTAGGTAAAAACTAAGGCTATCTGAATAAAGTATGGGCTTTAGTTAATAATAATGTATCAATATTGATTCATTACGTGAAACAAATGTATCACACTAATGTAAGATGTTAATAGCAGGAGAAACTAGATGTGATAAACCTGTACTATCTTTGTAATTCTTCTGTAAATTTAAAACTGTTCTAAAATAAAAAGTTCATCTCATAAAATTTTTTTAAATTATAATATTTTATACACAGAATAACATTATGTCCCTCAGTTTGTCCAAATGTAAGCCACTCACTCATTATTTATGGTATTTATGGTGTCCTGAGGAAATAAAGGGGTTTTATATGCAGGGAGGTTGACAGTGGAGAGGCTACCTTTACCTATCCAATTTCAGCATCCTGCAATGTACTACAGTTCACATGTATGTCTAGTTAAGTAATTTAACTAAATCCTCACAAGAATACGCAAATGGTTTAAAACATCCCAGACAAGAAACAACAGGTAGAAAATAACATTAATAAAGCATGTATAGGCAAGTAGCAAAAGTGACATTTTTTCATTCCTAGTATGAGTTCTTTAACAGTCACAGTATGTGGCTAGAAACAACGACATTTTTAACTAATAAGATCTAACCAGAAGTAGTCCAAAACATTTCAAAATTATCAAGAAGTCTATAGGCCCTTAGTGGATATTTATTAATGTAATGAATAAGCATAACTTAGATACCTATATATTTTTTAAAGAGTAACAAGTTAAGGATAAGCAACAACAGATTTGTAACCATTATTGTTAACAATGAACCCTCCCTTAAATGAATATTATGATTCAAGATTCAAGATGGTGATATCATGAAGCCTTCATAATTAGCACAACATATATCCAGATTATAAAAATAAGCGTTTATAATTTTTACTGATGTTTAAAATCATATTATACCCAATCTAGTATTTTATGAAACTTCACAAAAAGTAATGCAAATATACAAAAGTCTTCATAGAGGTTTCTAACTTGTCTTCTTATATTTGTGGAATTTTGTTTTGAAAATGAAATGCATGAAAAATATATATGTATTCTCAATATATGCTTAATACCAAATGTCTTCATTCATGAAAACAATGCTTTAGTTATAATTGTGTAACTGTAACCACTAGCAAAGCAGCCATTTAATAGGAAAAAAGATCTGAAGTGCTCTTTATATGTGAACATGTTACAAGGAGAAGACATGCCCTCCCTCACCAGACACTGGATCTGTCGGTGTCTTGATCTTGGATTTCCCAGCTTCCAGAACTATAAGAAATAAATGTCTATTGTTTTGAAAAAAAAAAAAAAAGATTATGAAGTAAGGTTAAAGAGTTAGCAACACACATGAAATTCTTTTTCTCCATCATTTATAGGCAAGGGGTTGTAGAAAAGCAGATGAATCCAGGATTGTACAAAGTGCTACAAGATATCAGTGATGTGGTTAATTTCACAGAAACAAGACCCTTAATAAATGGAGGAATACTTACAAACTATAATGAGATGTGTAGGAACTATCACACAGTGTTTAAGTGACTTAGCTCCTGAAACTGGATTGCGTGGGCTGGAACACTGGCAATAGAATTTATTAGCTATGAGACCTTGGCACGTTACTTAGTCTCTATGAATTTATCATCATCTGTAGAATGGTGACAGAATTAGTAGAGTTTTACAAGGGATAATTCATGTACAGTATTCTGAACAATGCTTGGCACATAGCAAGTACTCAATAAATGTTAGCTATTATTGGCCAATATTCAAGTAACCATGAAAATATTTCATACCATAAAGAAATTTATTAATTATCTTTTGGCAAAGAACATAAGTTATCAACCATAGAGATAAATTACATATTTTTCTTTTACAAATAAGTAAGCATTCCAAATTTGCTGGCCTGATCTATTTTACTGACTGAAGTCTATGAAAACACTCTATCAATATCTGCTTAATTAAAGGTTACATCATAGTGTTGGCCACAAATACCTAACAGAAAGTACTTCATGAAAGTTTTAAAATAATATACATACCCTCAAATCTGGAGAAAAGTTCTCTGCAGAAGTTGAAATGGAATCTGATGATACAACAGAAGCTGATTTTGTATGCACTGAATTCTCTGAATGAGAAGTGGAGGCACTACAAAATATAAACATACAGTATGTTTGAAAAATGGGGGCTTTAAAGACCAATTTCAGACATTTTATTTAATATAACTCCATTATTTATTAAAACTTCCATTGCCAAGTAGTGCTACCTACTTTGCCTATTTAATCTTATCTTTAAATGCTGATATTACAAATTCTCTATTCCTTCAGTGGGTGGGTCAAGTGTTCTTACCACCCATATTTCCTCTGTACAGACTTTCCCAAAACTCATGAAAACAATCCAGGCTAACTCCTTCTTTTTATCCATCCATCCATTCATTCATCCAAAGGACATTCATTGAGTGGTCCAATGTACAAAACAACTACATCAAGCACTGGGATGTGGAGATAAATATGATGTAGTCCTCATGTTCAGGAAGCTCATGAGCTTGCAGCAAAGATAGACAAATAAATGGTGCAATGTGATAGTGACTCTACACATACATTCATACACACAGACAACACATAAACACATACAGCTTGGGGAGAAAAGAAAAGGAAGCTGCTAACTCTAGCCAGGAAGTTCAGGGAAGACTTCACAGAGAAGACGATATTTGAACTGAGTCTTGAAAGATAGGAAATCATAGAGCTGACAAACAGGTAAGCAAATTCCAAAAACAAACAAAAGGCACTGCAAAGGTATGAAGTATCAAAACACATAGAACACTTCAGAAACTACAAATAATTCAACAGCGCTCGATGTGCATAAGTGCAATAGATGACGCTGGAAAGATAGGCCGGTCATGGTAACTGGTATCTTCCTACCATATGAAATTCTATACTTTAACAAGCCTAACTTATATATATACTACTTCTTCCATTATACCAAGTTATCACACTCTACAGTTATTTTTTCTTAAATTGCTATAAAACTTTCAATACTTGACCACATACTGTCTTTTATTGTTTACTGATTCCAAATATGCACATTTTGTCTCACTCACTAAATTTTAAGTGCCCCAAGAGCAAGAATTGTCTTTATTTCTTTTTTATTTTCCACAAAACGTACTTCAGTGTCTGTGTATACTGTTAACCTACTTTAGTATCTGTGTATACTTTTAACATGTATTATGTTTGTTAAATTAAAAAACATACAACATGCCACAAATTGAATGATTGCTATCATTTCCTTTTATCAATAAAAGAAAATTAGAATTATTTAAGGTAAGAAAATCAATGGTGGAAAAACCTCAAACACTTTGAATTAAATCTTAAAGTTCAGATTTCAAAAATATATTTTTCTATAGCTCCATACCCAACATACTAACTCTCCTTTACACCAAAACTCAAAATTTTTTCATTAGATTTTGATGAAATATTTCATGTTGGGCTGTGATAATATTTGAGAACCACATTTTAGTTTTAAAATAAACTAATCCATTATAAATGATTATAAACCTATCTATAACAATAACTAAATTATTTATACAATGTGAAAATCACTTCCCCAAAAAAGAAATTGTCACTTAACTTCAATGGATGAAAAATGGTATTCCAGCGAGAATGTATCACAGTATTTTTTTCAAATGCAAACACCCCTTTATTTTCTATTTTCAAGTATATGTGGTTATTTGTTTATATCCAACAACCTATAATATTATACAAAAGAGCAGTCATAAGAAACTGTACTATCTAGTATTATAATGTAAAGAAAGAAAAATGGATAGGCTGATAATGCTTTTCTTTTTCGGTAGCTAAGTTCCGACTGATGAAATGCCATCTGCATTAAAGTAAGAGGTAATATAAACTTTAGGCACACTACTTTGACAGATATTATTAGCTTTCTGCTCCAAACAGATTCCCTTTTTGTCCCTGATTTTGACCAGGGCAGTTTGTGCCCAGCCCAAGATGACAGGCTTGCTTTTGTTTTTCTTGTGGCTAGGAGGGACATGTGACACAATTTTAGTCAGTGAGATTTAGTGGGAAGTCTGCTAATGGTTATAGAAACCATTTATTTTCTTTATAAAGAGGAGCAGAAACAGCAGGGCAGTCCTTATCCTTTCTTACTTTCTCTTGCCTGAAGCAAGAATGTAAAGGTTGGAAATTCAGGAGCCACCTAATAAACATGAGCAACATGCTGGGCTGCTAAGGACAAGGAGCCAAACAGGATGAGCTTATGTCCTTAAAGCATCATTGGACCAACAACTCTTTAACTGTGGAATTCCCATGATATAAAATAAATGACTGGGCCAGGTGACATACGCCTATGGTCCCAGCAGCTCAGGAAGCTGAGGTGGGAGGACTGCTTGAGCCCAGGAGTTCAAGATCAGCCTGGGGAATACGGTGAGACCCCATCTCAAAATAAAAATAAAATACTATATAAATGAAAATTAAATAAATGAACTTCAATTATTAAAATTACTGTATTAGAGTTTTCTATTCTATACAAACACAATTCTGACATAGCAATCAATACCTTATAAAGCATATCTGGAGAAAGTTCAAATGTATAGTGCTACTTTATATGCATATGACCTTCTGAGAGAACAGAAAAAACTCTTAAAGGCAATAAAACATGATTTGAAGTTATAGGTATTTTATTATCAAGAAAACTAATATTGACAGGAAGACTATTGTAGCATGTAGCACCAAGAAACCAAATGGCTCTTTAGAACCAAAGTATAAAGTAAATAAATCTAAGAGAAATAAAATAAACAAATCCAGGAACTGCGACTAATACTTTGCAGTGTCAGATTTGAAGAATCAGTTTTTCAAGCAAAAGTGTGGTAAAATAGCCTTTAATTACTGACTTCTCTTTTCAGACACACATAAACATGGGTAGATATTATGATCTATAATGTTATATTTGAGTAAGTACTAATGTATACTTCAACATAACCAGTCTACAAAAGGTTTTAAACTCTAAGCAAACAATGAGGAGCTGGAGGGGGTACAGGAGTAGGGATATATCATAGTACTGTTCTTGTGATTATGGCAGAAAACATACACACACAGAGACCAGCAGAATTGGTGAAAATTCTCCTGGTAAAAACATGAAGTGCTGCCCTCAGCAGCTACTCGGATTGAAGGTGGCCACAGGCATGCTGTAATGCAGACCCCTATTTTTCACAGTTGTTTTTTTCTTCTGTCATATTGGCTCTGTGCGTGCTTCTGATCACCATGGCTACTGGTACAACACACTAATTCCACTGCTTTTTTTCCATTTCTCCCTTGCTCATCTTGAAGTCAAGCTCTCTCTGTTTAACTTTTATGAACAGTTCCACAAATAAGCTCTGTATTTCCCGAGATTCATGCCCTTGCATTTCATGCCATTCCAAAATAGAATGCTCCTTTACCCCAATGTATTTATGAACATCCCACCTATCCTTTAAGATCCAGTTAAAAAACTAGCTTCTCTAAGGAGTCTTCTTCAGGTCTTCCAGCTGGAGCTAAACACTCAGTCTTCTATACTTCCATAGACTTTGTCTATAATTGTACTTAATGCTGTACACATTTGACAAGAGAATTTTAGTTACATGGTCACCTCCTTTTAAAACTATAAACTGCTAGAGAATAAGAGTCTTATAATTGGCAAGGCATTTGAACTTGGAGCAAAGACTGCAGTCTATTAACCTCATTAAGTAACCAATACCACTTTGTCCCTCAGATTTTCTAGGACCACAAATTTCCCTACAGTCAATCGAAATATTCCTGTTATACTTGCCAACCTAAGTATCTCCTCAAAACGCCAGACCTAGTCAACTCTCTGTTACATATGTTCATTACCATATTACTATGTTTTTCCTCCATGCACCGTCTCTGTCGAAGTCTTCCTTCAACTACTAATTCTCTTCCTAAGCTTTATACTGATATATTTATTCCACTGTGAATAATCACCACTACTCACTCCCCAACATCTTCCAACAGAATTCTCCCCTCTACCTCTCTGCCTCAACTGACATCCCTCCCAGGAATCCACTTCCCTGCTGAGTAGACTCTTTTCTTTTACACTAGTGTTACTAGCACATGCTTTTACACTAGTGTTACTTTTCCATCTTTGTATATAAAAGCCTTCTTCCTCTGAAGGGCTCTTCAGTATACAGCTTCTATGTTACTATCATCTCCCTACATTTTAATCACGCCTCCTTACTCGCTAAGGGTTTTGTCATCTGGCTCACTTTCTTCTCCAACATTTCTTTCTACTACAAAACTGCCATCATCATGGGAATTTTACTGACCATACGATAAACTATCAACAACATAGCTCAAAATCCCTCCATTCTGACATCATTCATCCACATTCCCACTTAGACAATGTGCATCTGTAGTCACACCCCGGACTTTATTATTTCTGGGAATTACTCTGCCTCTATAATCTTAAACTTAAGGAAATTAATCTCTGATCAGGTGCTTACCCTTTCCACATATCTCACTTTCGTAACTTTTCCTTCTCCCGATCTTCAACCTAGTGGAGATAATCCCTCCATTTTTCATTGCTCTGCATGATTCACTGCTCTCCCTTGCCCACTTTACTTGTCTTCCTAAGTCTCAGTGTCCTTATATCCTTAACCATTAGCCACAACTACCCTAATTCCTAAATACGGATCAATATAACCATCTACCTTCTCCAGTACTAACGCTTGGCTACTAGTAAAGGAAATCTTCAGATTGGGGCCACTTAACACTCAAAAACATCAGGTAGGCCAGCACAGTGCTCAGTGACACTCCCATTTCCAAGTGATTGTTTTAAACCATAATCATCTTTTCCCCAAATCTACACATCCAATAAATCCAAAGTCCTGAAAGTCCTGTATCCCCTTCTCCATCCTAATTTTCTTTTCTTTTGCTTTTTCTTTTTTTTTTTAGAGACAAGGTCTTGCTCTGTCCTCCATGCTGGAGTGCAGTGGTGCAATCAGAGCTCACTGTAACCTCTAACTCCTGGACTCAACCGGGCTCAAGTGATTCTTCCTCCTCAGCCTCCCAAGTAGCTGGGCCTATGTGCACCATCATGTTAGCTAATTATTTTTTGCCTTTGGTATAATCAGGGTCTTGCTATGCTGCTCAGGGTGGACCCAAACTCCTAACCTCAAGTGATCCTCCTGCCTTAGCCTCCCAAAGCGCTGGGAATACAAGTATGAGCCACTATGCCAGGATCTATTTTTACTGTCTTAACACCACTTCCCTGGACTACTGCAATTGTCTCCTTTCTCCTACTCATCCAATATATCATCCCGAAGCAATACCAAAGTGATCTTTCGAAAACACAGATCTGATCATATCACTCTCCTGTGTAAATCTTCAGTGACTCCTCATTGTCTACAGAATCAAGCCCAAACCTTAGCAACACTCAGCTTTCCATGATCTGCTCTTGTTCTATACATTCAGCTATAGCTCTCACTCATCAGGAGCCTTTGGGAATGGCTTGCAGATTCCCTAAATTCTCTAGCCATTTCATGCCTCTGTACCTCTGATAACCATGCTACAATGTCCTTCATACTCTTTCATGTTCTCTTTGTCTCATCCATCTTGTAGACATAACTACTTCTTCCTTTACTGTACCTTCTGTTCATATTTCTATCATAATACCTGTAACATTTTATTGCATTTACTCAACTACAAACTCCTTTTCTCACATTTTTGTTATTTACTATTCCAATATGCTTTCTTTACCACAAAAGATTATTTCCCCATGTTCTCACACCAAAACATTCTAAGAGTTCAAAAAAGAATACCTGGCACATCCAGCTATTATTATTTATGGTAACTGAGTGTTACTACACCTGTATTACCCCCCAAAGTCAGATTTGTTAAATCAAATGATAATGGCATAAGATGGGAGGCAAGAAGTGTAATTAGTGGCCTAATGTTTACCAAATAAGAAATTATGCCTCTTGGACAGTATTATGTTGGAAGTATTATAAAAATAAATATTATTCCCACTATGGAAGGATATGTCTTGGCATTGTAAATACAGTTTCAAAATGAATCTGTCATAAAAGATGAAAGTTATCAAAAGAGTTTCTCTTGAAATTCTGAAGTAAAAGAACTCCCCTAAATGATAGCCAGAAATTATTTTCTTTGGATACAAAGAAAGCTCTAAAATGTGTAGAAATTAAATGTTCATTTTGTCTATTAGTTTTCTACAGAACTACATTTCCCAAAACTATTTACTCCAACTCGACAGATACTCCAATCGCACAAGATAATTTCTGTAAAACACAGTTTATATCTTCCTTTTGTTCTCTCTTCCTTTCTTTCACACTAAATATAACTTTTCTTTCCCATTTTCACATTTTCTCTCTCTAAGCTCAAGAAGCCCTGGCTGAGTATAGCCAAAATCAGCTCACACCTACATTCATCCAGGGATGTCAGTCTCAGCTCTTTTTAATAGATTATTAATATATTCGAATCTACAAGAATAACTTTTTTCAAGGATCACTCCATCAATTTCTTAGCACTTGCATTCATTATGATGAAGATGTTTACACTAGCACCCAATGGCCTCTGAATCAAATTAAATCTCATAATCACAGCTTTCAAAGTGTCAAGGATCTCCCCCAAAGATCCACGATACGTAATCCTAGCGCAAGCTTACATTTCACTCCAGCTAGGCAAACCTCTCCCTGAGAATCAGACTCCTCTTACTTTCTGCTTTGAATGTCTTTTAATTTAGTCTCCAAATGCTCTTCCCTTCTTATCACCTATGGCTTTTGCCACCTAAAATCTCTATTAAAGTTTCATTTTTCACAAAAAAGGTCCTAAGTTATTCTTACTGGTTCCTTCCAATGAATCCAGTCATTTCAAGAATCTCTGCATTTGTACTCAGTTATAGCTATGTTTATATTGATTCATTATATAGTGCATATACATTTTAACAATTACTAAGCCCTTTTATATGCAAAACATTGGATTATGGAAGAGCCTCTGCACTTGCGATTTCTGCCCAGTAAGAGACACTATACCACGTAAGCACATTAGTAATATCATGAAAGGTATAAACAAGGGCCAGCAGAAAAAAACTCAAAAAAAATGGTAATAATTACAACTAAAGGAAGCCAAGTAATGTATTATGTTTAACCACTTGAAGTTGCTATTTTTGTAGGTCAAATGGTCAAGTATCAACTATTTCAGATGGCTCCATGTGATAAAATGAAGAAAATAGAAGAAATTAAGCTTGGGCCTTTAAGGAATGCGAGGCTCAGATCAAGGCAGATCATAAGCACACACATAAAAAGGAATACAAAAGAAATAAAAATAAAGAACTTGAGAAAGCATAAGGCACATTTTGTGAGTAATAAGTTATGTACTTAAACTGTACAGATAAGGGCTAAAAAAGTAATCTCATGAATCCTAAATGCCAAGCTTAAAAGCCAAGGAGCACATAATGAGGTAGCACTTCACACACACCATGGTGACTATAATCAAAAAAACACAACAGCAAGTGTTGACAAAGATGTGAAGCAATTAGAACACTCATACATTGCTGGTGGGAATGTAAACTGGTACAGCACTTTGCAAAACAGTCTGGCAGTTCCTTAAGAGGTGAAATACATGGTTAGTATATGACCCAGCAATTCCACTCCTAAGTATATACTCAAGAGAAATGAAAATTTATTTCCACACATAAAAACACAAGAACATGGATATGTACATGAAAGCTCATAACAGCATTATTTATAACAGCCCCTAAGTAGGAACAGCCTATGTCATTTCCCTGCTTTGAATCCTTCAATGGCTGCCCAATGCTCTCAGAATAAAGATCAATACCTTACCTACCTTACCGTAGCCTCAAGTCACTACACAATCTGATCCCTGCCACCTTCTCCAGCTTCCTCTTGTGCATCTCCCCTTGTTTTCCCCAGTCCAACTACACTGGCCTTCTTTGAGATTGTTAAATTAACTGGCCCTCTGCAGAGATTATGGTTTTCCTAAACTCCTTCTCAACTTTAATACTCAACTGAAACATCACCCCCTCAAGAAAATCCAATCAGATGCCTCACACAAAACCGGTACCCTGGTAGCCACTCTCATAGCACTTTGTGCTTTTCATTCTTTCCACTTACCACAGTCTCCTCTTACATATCTTTGCAAATGATCTGATTAATGCCTATGTCCCTGAAGACTTCAAACTTCAAGAAGGAAGAGACAATGTCCTTTTTGTTCAACATTCTATTCCTAGGACCTAGCACAGTACCTGGTACAGAGTAGACAATCAGGAAATATTTGTTGAATAAGTTACCGAAAGAATGAATGAGAATGGTCAAAAGAATGGATTATTCTAATCAAATTCATCAGAGGCATGACCAGAACACACAGGTAAAGTAAGAAAGATAAACAGAAAGCCTAGTTTTCCTTCTGGAGTTATTGTGTGCATATAATTTTACATGCCATATATTATATCCCATTCCCATTAAAAGACTTCCTAGGATACTGAGACAAATATTTCTTTAGAGAGGTTATGTCTTAAAAGAATGACAATCTTCAAACAATTGGTAATAATTGGTTTTTGACTATGTTACTTCCACGAGATGGTTAAAAGTAGTTGGTAATTGAGAAACCAGGATTTCAGTCCTATCTAACTAACAGCAGTATCCTTGGGCCAAGTTACTTAATCCCCACGCCCTGTTACACTTTCTCTTAGTGAAAAAGTACCAATTGAACTACATTAGCGGTTCTTAACTTTTTTGGTCGTCATAGACCTCTTTGAGAATCTCATGAAAGCTATTCCTTGAATTGCTTACAATGTCAGACTTTAAGGTTAAGAACCTTGGCCTAGATGATCCCTTTTAGTTCTAATGCAGTCCGGGGCTTTTGAAATGAGTAGTCTACCTTTTATAACATTCACACAGTATCTAGATGAATATTAAAAAATTAAATTGACTAAATGTTTACATATATACACACGTGCACACACACGTACGCTAAAATATAATAGCTTCATATTTGAAATATTTAATAGTTTTAAAATATTTGAATTATGTAATCACCATCTTAGTCTTCAATCTCGAGACACATAAAACTAAATAGAATAAATCCAATATTGTGTTCCCACAATAAAGTCTTTAAGAGAGTATCTATGTATAATGGAGTCAAAGGAAAACTAAATCCAACAATTACATTTATTTCAGGAGCTCTGGGCTATTACTGTGTAAATTCAACATTCTTGTTTATAGATAAATAGAAATGACACTCCTATCAAAAGATATAAGTCACAATTTCTTTAAATATTTTCATTGTTTATATTAAGTAATTTTACCAGAAAATGTAGCTATCTTTAAAATACATTTGACAAATATTCTAATTTAGCTAAGCAGTGATTCTCCTTCAAATGTCTTACGTTTCAAAATATACCTGCAATAATTTAGGGGAGAGAGATCCCTTAACAATATGTGTATGGTTGGCTCAGTAACTCTTCTCTCTAAATAAATATTTTCATCAGACTGAACTGGAAGAGATGAATATAAACTCAATCGACTCCAGGACATCACCCTTGCTGCTGTCCAAGGTTATGTTTACAAGGCATTTTATTCTGTGATTCACACACTGACTCTAACCTTGTGACCTCGGCACACTGGAGCTGGTTATTAACTTCAGTGGCCTGACTCATTTGGAGTACTTGTCTGCCAAAGTGAAAAATGGAAATGCTTGACTTGGAGTAATCTTGTACTTACATTTCTGACAGCACACTCATCTTTCTTTCAAATACCACATATGGTTTTCCTTCACAAGTCTCTTCCCAAATCTCCAGGCCATATTCTGTTATCTTAGAGTTTGGCCACCTTCTACATTTCAGCAAACTGTCTATCCTCACTGCCTCCATTTTTTCAGTACCCACTCACTGCTTAATCCCTTTCAATCTGGCTTCTGCCTCTATCAACCAATCCCCTAAAATGGCTCTTCCTGTAATTACTAATGACCTGCTTACAAAAATAAAATGGTCTTTTCTCGTTCTATAATCTATGTTTATCTATAGTATAAATTCTCATCTCCCTGTAGCTACATATTATTGTGGTTATCCTACCTCTCAGTTTAATTTAACCAATACTTTCTTGAGTACCTACTATATGCAAGATGCTACTGTTGCAGGAACTCCTAGAGATACAGAGATAAATATGACCAGGTTGCTCAATGCCTTTGTTGGGCTTTCACTACAATGTACTTAACACAAGTACACATGAAAAATATAACACAAAACAGAATATAATAAATGAGTGACAGAGAAACAAAGCACTTGGGGGTTTAGAGACTGAAAAGCTGATATACAACTTTAAAGTAGAGGCTCAAGAAAGGCTTTTATGAAAGAGGTAGCATTTGAGGTTAGCTTGAAGATAGAAGAGGTTCAACATCTTCCCAACAATTTCACCATGCAAAGGAAAGGCATGAAAAGAACAAAGAAGTGGGAAATTCAGGGCGTGTTAAAGCTGTTGTAAGAGGTAGACCACTTTGGTTGTGGTATAGGGTATTGATAAGGCACAGAGATAAGCCTGAAAAGGTAGGTTTGGATTAGAGCATAGAAAGTGCTAAATAATGAGCTGATATTCAGTTCTGTAAGTAATGAGAACTCACTCAAAGTTTCTGTGCTTTAGGAAGACCATTTTAACAATAGGTCAAAGAATGTTGAGCAGGAAAATGTATTAGGAGACTTCCTCAAGTCAGAGGTACTGAAAGCCTAAACTAGCAGTCAGAATGAAATAAAAGTGGACACAAGTGACATTGTGGAAACAGAATCAATAAAACTTGGCAGGTGACTTGATATGATGAACAAGAGAGAAGGAAGAGGCAAAATATAGATCCCAAGTCTTGCTGACTGAGAAACTAGTGTGCCAAATTAGGCAGTAAGGAAGAAAAGTGGTCATTTGGGGAGCTGCTGCTTTTTGTTTCAGAGTCTTTAAAACTGAGTTAGCAGCAAGGCATCCACAGAGAAATGTGTAGCTCTAGACATAATAGTAGGCCAATGGATTTTAGATTTTACCTGATCATACATTTGTTCATTCATTCATTCATTCAGCAAAGTTGATTTACTGCTTACTCGGGGCTGGATGGGTGCCATAGGAAGATACATGTGGTGATACAACAATATTAGATGTACTCCCAAATTATAGCCTCATGGGAGAGGTATACTCCTGTGTTAGTCCATTTTGTGTTGCTATAAACGAAATACCTGAGGCTGGGTAATTTATAAAGAAAAGAAATTTATTTGGCTCATGGTTCTTCAGGCTGTACAAGAAGCATGGCGTCAGCATCTGCTTCTAGTGAGGGCTTCAGGGAGCTTCCAATCATGGTGGAAGGAGAAGCGGGCGTGTTACGTGGCAAGAAAGGGATGAGGTGGTGCCAGGCTCTTTCATGCAACGAGCTCTCATGTGCACTAATAAAGTGAGAACTCACTCATTATCGTGGGGGGGGCACCAAGCCATTCATGAGTGATCTGCCCTCATGACCCAAACACCTCCCACTCACCCCACCTCCAATACTAGGGATAGAATTTAAACATGACATTTGGTGGGGACAAGTATCCAAACTATATAATCTTTTGTTTAACCATCTATGAATGTGATTATGATGAATGCTATAAGAATGGTTAAAAAAAATAGAGCATAGAGTAAAGGACTAAATGTGATTGGAAAAATCTGAGGCAGGCTTGAAAAATTTGTCATTTTTGCTGAACACTGACCTGTTAGTAGGATTTGAGAGTAAAGCATGAGAGTAAAAACATTCCAGGCAGAGAATAGCATACATAAATAGATCATGTGGGGAAACCTATGTAATTAGGCTTTGTGGATCATGGAAGGGGTGGAGGCAAGAAAGGTCAGGGATATATTCTATGAAGAAACCTGGATACCATGCTAAGAGTTTAGATTGTATTCTGAAGACACTGGGAAGCCATCAAATAATTCTGAACAGAAGTGTCAAATAATTAGTTTTAGTGGAGAGATATTCTGCTCAGGTTATGTAGCATCGACTGGGAGAAAAATTCTAGAGGAAGTTAGATGAGTTAATAGACAACTGAAATAAGCCACATAATGACAAAGATAGGAAATATAGAAGAGCAGGTTTGAATGGGACATGGTATGTGAAAATAATGCAAAAGATTTTGATGTCATTCAATTTGAGGTTCTTGAAAAATATCCAGGTGGATAAATTAATTGAGCAAGAAGAAATACATTTTTGACATTCCCTAGACAGGTTACAGCTAGGTGATAGCTAAATCACATCTATAAAATTACATAGCCCAGGAACAGGATATAAAGCAAAAAAAGATTTGAGATAGGGTGAATACAACTATATCCATTTGCATAGAGTCTGGAAGTAGAAGTGTTGAAAAACAAATGATTGGAGAGATGGAAGAATCAAGAGAGAAGTTTATTAAAAGCCAAAACAAGTGTTTCAAAATAAGTAGTTAACAGTATCTAATTATTATAGAGCAGTCAAGAAAAATAAGAGAAAATGCCACTGGATTAATATGTTAAATTAATTACCATGTCAACAGTCTGTATAATATTTTAGAAGCACTAACTTGATATGAATGAAAAAACTGAGGCACTGAGGCCTGAACTACCTGAACTTCTTACCCCTTCCTCAGTAAACTCTTCCCCATCCAAACCCAGTCTTCCTTCCCATCTTAGATGATGACATGTCCCTTCTCAGGTTCAAAGCCAGTCCTTCCTCCCGTGCTCTTCATTCTGACCCGTCCAGTCTCCTTTGGGAGAGGGGTGTAGGGATGTGCATGTGCGTGTGCATGTGCACACGTATGCACGTACATAAACTTTACATAACACTGGGCATTTAGTAGGATCTCAATAGTGATTATCTAAATCTATGTAAGAATCATTAATAACATTCAAATTGAACTCAAATACTCTGTTGACACTGCTTTCTGGATGTTATTCAGGGGCCCTATTTCTCTCAGTCCTCACCCTCCTTAAGCTCTCTGCATTATTTGATACTGTTGTCATTGCCTCCCTCTTCAAATTCTCTTCTTCTAAGTTTCCATTGTCATTAAAATTTATTGGCTTTCTTTTTTACTCTCTCCTTCTCTAGGATCTTTTCTTCCAGTTGCCTCCTAAATATAGATTCTTGAAAACTATCACCTTTCCTCTGTTTTCTGTTCTTCATCTCTCTCTGCAATATCATGGATTCCCACAGCTTCAGTTATCATCTCTGTGCAAATGATTTTCAAACTTGTATCTTTAGTCTTCTCAGTCCCACATTCACAAATAGCCACTAGTAGTCAAAGCATTTGACTGGCTGGCCCCACCCTCTCTCTCCAGCCTTATTTCTCACTCTGCTTGGCTACTGCCCATACCTTACAATGACACTAGGTTGTATAGTACCCAGAATTATACCAAATAATATTCTTTAAAATTGTTCCTTTCAAATGCAAGTATAATCATCAGTTAGCCAATTATTCTGACAGCCAATCAGTAAATTATAGAATATTAAACTGTAAAGGACCTCTAAGATCATTCTAGTGAAACCGCCCTTATTTACAGTAAAGTGCAGCCCAGAGAAGTGAAGTAAATGGTTTGGAATATGATGTCAAATTAGTAGCAATGCCAGATATAGAATATATATATATATGAAAAATAATAATTTTATATACATATATAAAATCAGATACAGAATCAGGTCTCCTCCTGACTAACTCACATTGCTGAACTCATCCAGTAAGTTTATAATATAAAAGTAGTAGAGTGTGTATGTTACATCTTCCCAGTTAGATAATAAGCACTCTGAAAACATTTCTCTTTTTAGTTGAGATCGATCAGGGAGGGAATGCTCCCTGCAGAAGATAAAGCTCAAATGGATTCAAAAATGGGTTAAGAATGGACTACCAGAGACAGTCGTACTTCAGGCCCATTTCCTATAAATATTTTTAAAGTTTTTAGACAATAAGAAACAAGGAATGCATTCCACATGAGAAGGCTGGAGTTATAATTTAATCCCCCATTTAGAATGCCCTTCTGTTCCTATATCCTTTATGGAGGTACAAAAAAACCCCACTCACAAGGCTCAAATAGCTAATCCCATAAATAAACAGAAAATTCACAGGCACTGGATAACTTGAAAGTAATTTAAAAAATTCAGAATATTGGGGAATTAAATGTACTTTGTAACAAAAACAATCATAGGTTAGGCAAAACATAATTCCTCCCCTCAACAGTACTAACATCTTTATTCAGAGAAGTATGGCACATCAAAAATATTTATAAACAAAATACACCCCTCAGAAATTAATGAAGCTGTTACATAAAAAATGCTTTCTCAAAAACTTCAAAATTGATCACAGTACAACCAGTACTCTGGAATACTCTTGTTAAAAATACCAATTACTTTTTATACTTATACTTATTTATGCAGAGATTCCTTTTCCCAAGAGGCTCAAAATATCCCCTAGAATAAAACTACAATTATACTCTAATATACTAAATTCGGATTCATTATCAACCATTGGAAAAGGCAGTTAAAGATTACATGACAATACAAACAATTTACATTCACAAAAGCATTTATCCAAATTCACAGAGCCATGGCCCTTCTAAATGGGAAATCACTCTCACTACGATTCCCCTCTCTTTGATTCACTCATTCTATCCTAAATTATGTTATTCTCGATTCCTAAATAAAAAGAATCAAGTCAATATTATTTAAATGTTAACTTCTGGTTCTACAAAATAACCAAAGGAGTACACACATACACATACCTATGAAAGAACAGAACTTAGGTTTATAGTAAGAAGCATAATACAGTACAGCACTAGTCATCCTCTGTTTTCCAATAGCCCACCACTATCTCAGCCAGAGTGACACAGTTTTCTTTCCACAAGATCAAAACAAAAATCTCATCATCTGACTCTTAGTCATTCCCACACATGTACCAGTCTGCTGTTATTATAACTAAAAGCCTTTTTCCTTTGCTACACTATTCCTAAAAGCAATGCTCTACTCTTTTGATCTCAAAAATTCTACTATTTGAAAGTATAGCATTTAGGTGAACAGAATTACACAAACTAATTAGTGGTAGGGGACAGGAATTACTCAGTATGTGCTTTTCAAAATCATATCACTAAATAAGATAAAGCACTCTCCACTTTGTTTTATTTAGTTTTTTTTAGTTACACACATTCCAAAGAAACTTGCAAATTAAGAAAATTAAGTCTAAACAAATGAATTTTGGTATCTACTTATGGAAGTACTCTTTGACTCAATACAACTGGACTTACAAGCATCCCTGTTAATGCTGCAAAGGCAGAGAAATCTGTTTCCAGACAGAAAGTGTTCACTTATCACCTCCAAATATTCCCACACCACAAAGTACCACCTCAGCTTCCTTGGAACGATGGAGACTGAGGACCTCCACTTCCAACTAAAGGCCTCAACCATCTTTCCTCCCTTCTGCTTCCCTCATCTTCCCCTCCATTTCAGAAGCAGGAACATCCTAAATCTCATTTTTTATTTTTACTCTCCCCTCCCTTCCACAAAGAATTACTGATATCACCAATATACTATGTACTGGCGATAGAGTTGAAAACAGATTCATTGTCTTTAAGAGACTTATAGTCTAATGAAGGTGCCAGATATGTAGGTATCTCAGGATAGCACAATGGGGAATGAATGAAGAAATACAAAGGATGCAATGGGAACACAGAACATGGACACAGAAGTGTTTAGTGGTTGAAAATATGAGCCACGCTGACTTGACTCACCACTTAGCAAATAATTCAGGCAAGTTACTCAATTTAAGTTCATTTTTTATTTATAAAATGATAATGATACCTTATAAGATTGTAGTAAGGATCAAACGGCATGATCTATACAAAGCACTTAGTGTTAAACAATGAACTGGTAGAAATTGTTCAG
This sequence comes from Avahi laniger, assembly GCA_963575035.1. Lineage (NCBI taxonomy): Eukaryota > Metazoa > Chordata > Mammalia > Primates > Indriidae > Avahi > Avahi laniger. Next base: position 38,686 of record CAUYSK010039091.1, read on the forward strand.
CAAATAGCATTGTGGGAAAAGAATAATACCCTCTTGAGAAGACAAAATCGGATGAAATCAGAAATAAGGGTCTACTTTTAAGAAGGAATCCACTAATTAAATTAAAATGAATCAAAGCACTTGGCCCTAAAAGTACTTTTCACTTAGATCTATACTGTAAAATGCCTTCATGTACATTAGGAAAACTGAATATACAAACTTTTCAACCTAAAGTTTTAGTTAACTCTTAAATCACATAACACACACACATAAATATATCCTACCTAACTTTTGATATATTCAAGCAGAAGACTAACCCAAAACTTCAATCTCAAACCCATTTCACTGCCAATATTTTCAATGTAACCATTAGCAAAGTACTGATCTTTTCTTGCTCCACTGGTTTGATAGACTATTAATGGAATTATTATTTTATTGTCGATCATACCAATACTTGGAGGCACTTCACAACAATGAACAGAAAATAAAATCACACTCACAGATGCCATACATATATTTACATTCCTCTTACTTTTCCTAATCTAATATTTCATAACTCAATAAAAACATTTCTTACAAAAGTAAAAAAGTATTTCTGAAAATTAGAGATGCAGATAAACATACCAGCAACATACACTCTTAATTCAAAACGACCTGGAAACTTGGAAACAAGTCACCTATTTTCTCACATATTCTAGTAAACAAATGCCTCCACAGGATTGAGGAGAGGTGGCATGTCTTATATTTCCAGTCACTACTGACCATAGTCATTACAATAAGATCTAAACCACTTGCCTTATTTAAAATGCTTCACTCTTAACTGCCAACTCAATTTTTCTTCAGTATTCCATGGAAAGAAAAGTTTCTTTTTAAAAACTATTTTTTGTAAATAATGCCCTGAGCAAATACATAGTACATTTGCCCAAGAACATTAAAGAATGCCTTCTATATTCTGATTGTGAACAAGCTTTTCTAGGAATGCAAATTTTGTTCTCAATACTTACACAATGGACTACAGTGTCGTAAGCACTGTTCATGCTCTATTAGTCATTCTGTTGAAAATTTTATTTAAAAAGCTAATAAAAGGCCTGCAGTGTGTATAAAGCATTTGGGACACAAAAGACTGATTGTCAGAATATTTGCAGGATCACCAAAATAGAAAAACAACCACTATAAATAAATTTATAGTCTTAAATTATTTTTTAAAATGCTATGCCAGAACTCTGCATTTTTAACTTAACCAATCCATAGGATAAAAGAGATGGCACAAATGATCTTATTATCATGGCATCTGATTGATAGAAATGAGAAACATTTTGTATTCTTCAGAGAAACAAAGGGGATTTGAGCTCTGGGGAGAGTTTTCAAACTGGTGCATGATGGCATTAGTTTGGAAAACCCCAAGGTTCTAAGGTACATGTTTCCCTGGATACAGTTAAATCTGTAACAATTTATCCCCAGGTCTATCAATTATACTTCCTAAACTAAAAAACAGGGCATATTCGTGATAATGCAGCAGCAAGTCTGAACAACCAGTTTGCATAGAAAATAGTGCACACATGTCCTTTTTCTTCTCCAGAGTATTGTTTCTTCAAAGATCTTACCTGGAAATTTAAATAAACAAGTAAAAGCCAAAGTATTCTGGTCAAAATGAGTGTGAACATGGGAGATGGGGGTGAGGATCAGAGAGCAGAAGGACCATGACTCCCACTAGCAATCACAACAGCTGCAGCGGCACCTTAAAAGAGCTTCTCAGAATCCCTTCAAAAATCTCTGATTTAAATTCAGATGATAGCTTACATTAAAACATACGGATTCATAAGCAGCCTAGAGGGAAAAAGTTCCTTATGTATCAGTTAACTGAGAGAAATGTCACACTAAACTGAAAACTGGTCAGATTATTAGAGCTCAAAGCAAAATACCCTAAAACAAACACATCCAAAATTCAAGTGTAAGGACAGAAACATCAAAAGAGGAGAATTGATCTATTTAAAAAACACTTGCTCAACCAATTCTTTTACCTGAACAAGTGCAGAAAACACATGGAAATGTGTACCTTAATAGATGATCTCTCATGTAATTTTCTCGCCCCAGCATGCAAATCTAAATTTATTATTAAAATTAGGAAGTCATCTATCCATTCTTTCGGGTATCTAGATAGATACTTTTTGTTTTTCCAAGACAGGCAAAATTGATGATCACTATTAATTTATTACTACCTTTCCAATGTAATGAGGTATAACTTTTGTGCCCAAACTTCAAAGGCATGTAAGTGAAGGTAATGGAGGTTTGTTTGGGTTTTTTTTTTTTAATGACTAATTTAAAACATTCAGTAGGAAAAGAAGAGCATTCAACATTTTTCTCTTTCTATCCCAGAAAGGTTAAACTAAAAATTCAAGTACTGGCATCACTCAGTGATCCATGCCTACCAAGGACGTCCCTCTATAATTTTGAATACTGTTCTCTATTTACCAGATTAGTTGGCTGTTAGAAATCTTAAACCGAAAAAGACTGTTTTTTCTCACTTGCTTTTGTCATATTTCTCTATCTGTATCATAAAGATGAGAAAAAGTCTCTTTTAAAATATTTTTAAAGTAATAATACTTTACATTATCACAGCCCTTTACAAACACCAAAGTGCTCTCATACATGTTACCTTCCACACATACTACCAACTCTGATTGGTAGATTGCCCAGTATTGAATTCTGATTTCAATCATTTTGTGTGACCTTGAGGAATTTACTTAACTCCTCTGTGCCTCAATTTCCTCATCTATAAAGTGGAGATAATGACAATTCTTATACCTCATAGGATTGCTATGAGGATCAAATGAATTAATATATGTAAAATGTCTAAAACAGTGCCTGTGCCATACCCTGTATAGGTCTTGGCTATTTTTTTTATTATTATCATCATAAACAATCATCACATATGGGTCTCACAATGATCCTGGTAAAGGTAGGACAGTAAGTTATCATTTTACCTATTTTTCCAGATAAAAGAAATCAAGTGACTCATCTAAAGTCATAGTCAAAAAGCAGAATCACAACTAAAGAACCCAGAACTAAGAAAGGATAGAGGCTTTTCGGATGATACGTTTTGAATGATACATTGTGCTGTATCATATCACATAGTACATTTTTTGATATAGTTTGATATAGTTCAGTATACTTCTAAAGACCATAATTACCATTCTTTTAAACATGCAAATAATTTCAGGCAACACACACTGATAGCCATGCTGAGAATGAGACTTTTATCCAAGATACCATTTCATTTAAGTATTTTCAGAGTAGAAGTGAGTCAGACTTTTAAAGAGAAGTATGCACTGAATAATTAGACTGGCTGGACAAGGTGAACCTGTGATTAGTTTTCCAATATCTAAAATTTCTTTTAAACAGCAAAATGTATAACCCATGGAACTTCATCACTTCCATGTTATGATTTATGTTGGGCAGTAGAAACAACATGGCATTGAGAGTCAAAATTCAAGCTCCAGTTCCTTCTCTTATAAGTAGGCACACTGAATAATCATGTTATTTCTCTGGGCATCAGTTACTTATCTGTCAAATGAGGACCAACTTCACAGGGCTGTTATGAGAAACAGCTAAGATTACATAGGTGAAAAGTTTGTAATTGTAAAAACTACACCAAAATGTGTTTACTATTAGCTGCTTTGACTACATTGAGGAATAATACTGAATATTCATTCATTAACCATTTTCTTCCATTAAAAAAACTGCTGACGGACGACTTCCAATATAGAAGTATCATCCTGAGTATTGTGTAATTATTTAAAGTGACAATCTGGACTAATCACTGTGACTCTTTCACAGGGAAAGAGAAATTTAGGCAACCTGCATAGTGTCTATTCTAGTACCACATGCTTTAAAGGAGACATAATAAAATCTGAATACAAGAAATAAGAGAACAAATCAAGCGATAAGCACATGCATTTTTCTATCTGTTTTTAAATTCAACAGTAATAAATATTTTCAATTAAATCACAAGGAAACTCAGTGGACATACTATCATTATAACTGTAATAATAATACATTACATATGGGTGACACTTCAGTTTTCAAAGCATTTCACATATATCGTCATAGAAATACAATAAATGTCATTCTGTTTGTTCACAAGAGTATTTTGAATATGTTTATAAAACTTCCACTTCCACTCTTAGCCAAGTGCCTTAATTTTAGTGTCCCAACATAGAAAATGAGGACTCAACACAGAAAATGGATAAGGCTCCTTTCTAGAGCTATTATATTTATGATTTTGATTATATGGCTATAAATAGAACAAAAAATATTTTAATGAAAAGAAAATTTATAAATTCAAAATATAATAAGCTTATTAGAAATGAATAAGCTATTTTTAAATGACTTAAAAATTATATAATTAAAATGTATCCGAGAATATCCAGAAAAATTGAGAAATATCATTTTATGGTTAAACTTCTCAATAATTCAAGAATTATAGAATATTTCCAAAAGATTAGTATAGCTACCTTTACCAATATAAGGTTACAATTCAGTAACTATCAATATATTACACACAACATAATATAAAACATACACAATACTAAAATTAATTCAAACTCTTACAGTTCAAAAACTACTTTAGATAATTTCAGCCCCTCAGAGATTCTGTGTATATCAACTATAGCAATATAGTATTATAAATATAAATAATTTCAATTATTTAAGGTCTCTGGCTTGGCATATAAAGTGTGAGATTCTGTACAAAGCAAGTAACACCACTCTTAATAGTATACTTCACAGAATTGAATCCAAAGGGAAAAACAAAGTTTTAACAGTAAACTGTTCATTGTATAGTTTACCAAGCACCTACTGCTTGCAAAGCACTATGAAATTCGTGCCTACTACTTCATTCAAAAATGAAATCCAGTCCTCCTTTTCATAAGCATAAAACTTAAAGTCCAGGTCGGAATAATACCATGGATACAAAAAAGAAATTTTTTTTCTCTACCAAGTCTATTACTCAATGATTTGGAAATCAGAATCAGTCACATATCTAAAGATGAAGAAACAGTACATGTTTTTCATACACATAACCCATATATGCTCTTAGTTATTTTTTTTAGGAACAGCGATGGATTGGTTATGATCTTATATATGGTATAAGGGGAGAGTCCTATAGACATGAAACACAGTGAAGCTGTATGGCCCAACAAAAATCATGAAGTTACTTGGTAAAGTCTAGAACTGGGAGTCAGAAGATCAACTATGGCACTAAATAGTTCTGTAACTTTAGAAGAAAAATCACCATCTTTCCTTACCTTCTAACATATATTGTGCCTTTGGGTAAATTATTCTAGACTAAAATCCAAAAAGCATCTGGATCAGCGGTTTTCAAACTTTTAAGTGCAAATTCTTGTTTTTGTGGTTTTATTATTATTATTCTAAGTGCAAATTTTTAATGTCACTCCCAATGATTCAGAATTTCAGAATGTGTAAACAGGAACCTAAGAAGTTAAATGTTCACCAACAGTTGAGTGCAATATGCAGGTGGTCCTCAGTCACACTTGAGAAACACTATAATTGGATGATCTCTAACGCCACTAAGAATACAAAAAGATGATATAACTCATCTCAGCACCAAGTTCACAGGAATTCTGGATCTAGCACAGTGTGCAGGGCATAATAGATGCTAAACAAATATTTACAGAGAGGAAGAAAGGAAGGGAAAGAGGAAGGGTGCTGGTAAAGAAGACATTAAGGGAAAGAAAGCAGGGAGGCTAGCTAGCTAACATATTTTTGGCTAAGAAGAAACATACAGAACAGTACTAAAGTGAGGTAACATATACAACGTATATCAAGAGTTGGAAAGCAAAGACCTCAGTCTCTACACAAACACATTTTTAAATATAACACTACTCCTTGTCATGCTCCTCTCAAGTCAAACTGCAAAGTACAAGGAGGAAAAGGAAGAAAACAGTAGATGGAAGCCAAAAAATTCTAATGGAAAATTACTGGATGACTAAAACTTAGTGACTATTTTCCTCAGGTAGAAAAGAACACAGAATTTTAAGGACAGGGACTTGGAATTGGGACTGAAGATTGAAGTTACTGGTTACTCATATGTGCAAATTTCATTTAGGATAATATATGGACTCTGGAAATACTGTTGGCAATATTAACTTTTGTCCATTTTTATCTGTATGTTCCCATTCACTTACATTATAATTTTTGAGATGTTTTATCTTCACTTCTGATGATCTTCAAATGTCAATGGCTCTTAACACATTAACTGTAAACAAACACAAAGGAACTTAAGGGAATTCAGATATTTAAGGAACCTTAGAATAAAGTATTCTAAATTATTGTGTAAAGCCTATAGGGGAGAGGAGGCTTTGGCATTATGCTTACTTGCTTTATAATTTCTCTGATCCTCCAAATGCATAATAAAACTGTCCTTTTGAATGAAAATGATAGTACAGTTTTAATCATCAGGCAAAGAAAAAAAAATCATCCTGTTTTCTGTCAAAAGAAAAAAACATTCAAAGCTAGATAAAATTCTCACCCAATATAGATACTCTCAATGTGTGAATGTATTGTGTACCTTTATCCTCTTCCAGCAAGGTGGTGGGTCAAGAAAACTATGTCCTCGTCACTACCACCCGATCAACCTGCCCTGGGACTGCCCTCTAACCACAAAGCTTTGTCCTGGAACTGGAGCACCAGATCTCAGGCATGACCGGTTCTCTATAGCACACAGACCCTGAAGTCAAACAGACTTGAATTCAAATGTCAAACTGCTCTCTCAAATCTTCAGTTTCCTTATCTGTAAAGTGGAAACATTAATACTACCTACTTTACCCAGTAACGAGGATTATATGAAAAAATGCATAAGAAGAGATTTAGCACCATGTCCAGCACAGAGTACGGACACAATAAATGTTAAGTGCTATTATTTATATTAGTATTGTTATGTTTAATATTAATAGCATTAATTTATTACTATGACTGTCTACCACTTGGAAAGTAAAACTTATCTCAGGTGTTTCTATCTTTAAGTACTGCCTTTGGTTATAATTGAAGAATGTTATCCAGTATCAGTAACAGAGGATATTTGTACCATATAAAATTTTATTTTTGACCTCTGATGGGCATCTTGGCTCATAGCCGGGCACAGTGGCTCATGCCTATAATCCTATCATTTTGGGAGGCTGAGGCAGGAGGATCACTTGAGGCCAGGAGTTCTAGTCCAGCCTGAGCAACACGGCAAGATCCAGTTTTTACAAAAAAAAAAAAAAAAAAAAAAATTAGCTGGATGTGGTGGTGCCCGCCTATAGTCCTAACTACTCGGGAGGCTGAGGCAGAAGCATTGCTTGAGCCCAAGCATTAGAGAGGCTGCAGTGAGTTACAATGATGCCACTGCACTCCAGGCAACAGAGTGAGACCCTGTCTCAAGAAAAACAAAAGAAAATTAAGGTTTATAATCACTAACCCATTATCAGCCAATTATTTTCCCTTTTGCTGATGCACAACCTCCAGACAAAGCCTCCTCCCTACTTAACAAGCTGCTCATTTGCTGCTATCAGTGAAAGTAATTCTACAGAGAAAGGAAATGGATATATTTATGACATGCCTAGTAAGCCCCTTTGAGCCTGATGAATCAATGTTTTATCAATCCAGAGGAGGCTTATCTACCCTCTTCACTCACTCCCAAATGATTAAACTCTTTATATGTTTGAACATATGCTTAAAATATTAATATTTAAGTTAGGTGACAAGAATACATAAGACACTGATTTCTCTGGATTTTCAATAAAATTTTTAGATTAAGGATATTAAAACACAAAATATTGGCAAAAGCATTTGTAAACTAAAATGGCAAGTTTTATTTCCCTTTTGGAGACCACATCCTTAGCACTGAAATGAGAGAAAATATCTAAATAGAATTTGATGCAGTATTCTATTTATCATGCAATTCCTTGAGCTCTTAAAGTGAAATAATTTTAAAAAGCACAGCAATCATTCTTCATTTGATTTCTATTTGCTCATCACTGAATGATCTAGCAATTATTAAATGTATCACTTTCATTTTATGGTCCTAAATTAGGATAATAAAAATCTAGCCCTAAGATAAGACACAAAAAAGTAGAAAGTTAAACTTGGAGTTCAGAGTATTCCAAGAAGTAATTTTCTTTTTTGGTCTTCCACAATATATTCCCTTCTTTTTCAGTGTATTTTCTTTCTTGGTTATTGCATTTGCAAATCTAATAGTGTCTCTGGCATAAGTAAGTGTCATAGACTTAACTGGAAAATGTCTTCCTTACCTTTCAATGACTCGTTTATATACAATGGGAGAAGATGCTGGTATCTCCAGTACCCATTCTATCCCATTCCTTAGTGTATGAGCTTCCAATTTTTAGCTCAGCAGAAGCTAAAGGCCTCCCAGAAGAGAATACATATCCTAGCCTCCCTTGTGGCCAGGTACAACCATGGGACCATGTTCTAGCCAACTGGATGTAAGTTAAAAAACTACATGTGACTGCCAAAAAAGTACCCTTAAAAGAGAAGGAATATCTTCTTCCCTTTCTCCTCAAGATTCAATGGCTAGTGCTCCAACAGCAATTTTGGTTCACGAGATAACCTTGGAATGTAAGGCATATGAACAATCTGGGTTCTTGATATATCAGATCCACCATATCAGATCTGTATTGACTATCTCCAGGCTTTCATGTGGGGAAAAAATTAAATACCTCTTGTTTTAAGCCACTGTTAGTTTGGATTTTCTGATATACTCTGCTAAACTTACACTCTAATTAAAAAAAAAAAAAAGGAAGAATTTTTCCAAATAACAATATTTAGATTTTTTGAAGTATATATATTAAAGCATATTTTAAACTTAATTTTTATTGTTGTTAAAACACAGTATCTATCCTTATTTAATCTAGACTAAAAAGTACTTAAAGAGCCCAAGAATTATATATGAAGTAAGAATCTTTGAAAGAATGAAAATTCATCAGTGATTACTGCCATGGGTCCTATTACTTGGGCAAAGGAAGGATTATGAAGCTTGCTCATTAATGGTCTGTAGTGATGACAACATTGGTACATATATAGAAACACATTAAGTGGAATAAGCACAATTAGTTCTGTGTAATAAAGCTACAGGAAAGGGAACTGAAGTTATTATTTTCATTAGGAAGGCATCTTCCATAGTCCCTTTTATTTCAATAACTTTGTACCAATCTTACCTTTTTTAGAGTTCCATTTTTAACCTGACCTCCTGTGGAAAGCAGGTTTATAAAATCACTCCTTATCCTTCCTTGAATATCACCTCTCTAACAGTGTTTAACACTATCCACTGATTTAACTAATGATAGAGTAGACACAAAGACAGCAAGTGCTTTACATATTCAAAATCATTTTCTTTAAAAAGGGAAAATATTCCACACTAAAATTTGGAGAATTTCCACTATTCAAATCCTGAATCACGTGCAATCTTTGGCCCTGGTGATTCTGCATACAATAGCATTAACTTGGCAGCTTTCCAGAATAAACTTACTGCTTTCTGGACATCTGTATCCAGGTTATTTCCTTCCCTTGGGCATAATCCAAGGTTTTATTGGCTCGGGTGATGGCCTCCTGGAATTACTTCTTTGCAATACAGTTGACCACTGAACAACACAGGAGTGAGGGATGCCAAACCCCCTCACAGTGAAAAATTCATGTATAATTTTCACTTCCCCAGAAACTTAACTACTAATAAATAGCCTACTGTTAATCAAAGTCTTACTGCAAACATAAATAATTAATACATATTCTGTATGTTATATGTATTATATCCTATTATATCCTGTATTCTTACAATAAAGTAAGCTAAAGAGAAGAAAATATTATTAAGGAAATCACAATGTATTTACTATTCATTAACTGGAAGTGGATCATTATAAAAGGCATTATCTTCACAGTGGTGAGTAGGCTGAGGAGGAAGAGGAGGGATTGGTCTTGCTCTTTCAGGGATGGCAGAGTAATAAAATCCATATATAAGTGGACCCCACACAGTTCAAACTCACATTGTAGCAGAGTCAACTCTACTTTTTTAAAATGCTTGTTTCCACTAATCTATCTCACTAAGAATCTATTTTTAAGAAAAAGCCTAAAACATACTGTTGATTTGTGTTACTCATGACTGAGAAAGAAAAGACCTCAGGAAATGACCTAGAAATCAGATATAATAAATTGATTAGATAACTTAACCTTCTACTACTTCAGTCCACATTGTTACAAAAATGCTCTCAAGAAATAGGCTTACAATACTTCTAACATAGACCTTAGTCCATTTCAACTAATGTTAATGGAGTTACAAGGCACTAATTAGCAAAAGAGCCAAGGTAGTGGTTCTAAAACTTTAGCATGCATCAGGATCACCTGGAAGGCTTGCTAAAACACGAACTCTTGGGCTTCATGCCCAGAGTTTTTGATTGTTAAATCTAAAGTAGGGTCCAAGAATTTGCATTTTTAACAAATTCCTAAGTAATGTTGATGCTCCTGGTCTAAGAACCACATTTTAGAAACTAATGATCTATACTAATAGAAAACTATTGATGATAGATAACATAAGGAGAAAAAAAAGTATACAGGACCCAATCTCAGTTTCAGTATTAACTGGCATATTTTTGATTAGTAATTACTCTCTTTAAATGTCTCTTTTGAAAAATCTATACAAAAATTACTGATTAGTTCACAATATTGCATCTTATTTTAAGAGAATTTTAAAGTTCTTTTAGGGTCCTTGAATAATGAAATCCAAAATAAGTAATTTTTAGTCTACTAATATGTTCAATGTTTGACACAGGTTCTAGTAATAATGCCAAGGTTGTATAGGTTCAACCTGGTAGCTTCATTTTGTTCTACAGCTATGGTTCCTACCTCTAATTCCGCAAGCTGTCTCAGAAAACATGCTAAGAGTCACAAGAGGAATGGGTAAGAATGTGTAACTGCACACAAACCCATTACCACTACTGAAAAACAACCCAAAAGCACACTTTCTACCAACTTATCACCTTTAGGTGACATTGAGGCTGAAATTAAAAATAAGACTTGCAACAAAATATGTTTCAGAAATCTTGGAAATTCTTCTACTTCTTCAGGCTATAAGTATAATCAAAATTCACGGAAACAGAAATCCAAGAATTGCTGTTTTCAAATGATAATTTTAAGGAGGACATGAAATTTAAAAATGCAATTAGCTGGGAATTACTTTATTTGAGTATGTGTACCTTCCCTTTGATTTTTTTAATATAAGTTAAATGTAAATATGGGATGCTCATTAATGCTAATAAATGTATATACTAGAAATCAATGAAACCAAAATAATCTGGGATAAAAAAGTGTGGTGCCATAGGAACTAAAGCATGAGGATATATGAAAGATGAAAAACTAACATTAAATAAAACAACTAAGAAGATAAATTAGAGAAAAAGGGGCCAAAGTAATCAAAAGTAGCATATGGAAAAACAGATAGGTGAAGGGAACATAATAATTTCCACATATATAGGACTGTACCCAGAAAAGATAATGCAGCCAGTAAAATCAGCTCAGGATGTCAAGAGGCTTCATATAAAAATACTTCAGCTTGAATCTAAAGTTGTAACTGTTCAGGCCAAAGTCAACAAAAGAAACCCCTTGTAATCCTTTGAATGGGAAAATAAGCCTAGTGGTTAACATTCAGTCAACATTCCTTTATTCAGATGTTCGCTGAGCACTAACTTGGCACCAGACATCTTATCATATGATTATGCACAGTAAAAAGTAATCAAAGAAACCTACTCAAGCAGTACAGTTTATAACAGTGTACAAACTGAAAAATGGAAAACCAGACTAAGATGGCAGACTATTACCAATATAGTACCAAATTCTGCTGTATAACTTATTACAGTTCTGAGGCTTAGCCTACCCACGCTATCACATCTGACTACAGTGCTATTTTATCTATATCCTATAAAGTCAAACTTAAATCAAGAATCAGAGCAAGACCAATAAGAATAAAATTATGGAATATAGCTAAATTCATTACCAGTATGCTAAAGTGAGGCTTTTCACAATTCTTTCTCTCTGTAAGGCTGTACAATGGACAAGAACAGGACACACAAGAGTTGCTGAACACTTCACTGAAGGATGGCAATACCAGAGCAGGGATCGCCAAAGAAAACTACTGTTTTAAAAAAGATGCATGACATAACTATAGTTGATTAAGAAACTACCAACTGGATATCATATAAAGAATGAAATTGTTTTTTTGTGACCAAAGGCATCAGGCCTATGAGGAGATAGAAGGCAAAGCTAGAAGCAACGAAATGACTACAGATACATATTAAGACTCGCATATGTTTAGTGCGAACTACAGACGGCACAACAGCCTTTCATCTAACTTCAGTGGAGTATGTCATTTTCAAAAAACAATGGGCACCAGATGGGTTAGTGTATTATTTTTCTCTTCTTCCTACATCCCAGACGGGCTTAAGACATCTTATAAATTAACACATTTAAACATGATACATAATATTTAAACTGAGTTCATCTAATAGTAGAAGTACTTGAAGAAATTCGAGATGAGTATATTGTCAACTTCAAGTATAAATTTGACTGAAGTTTTTTAATAAGCTGAAGGAGAAAGATGTAGTGACTAGATATATAGTTCCCATTTTCCAACAGGGAGCTTATATAATTTTTTCATAAACAATTTTCCTTGTAGCTAAACTCAGCAGAAATTTATGTTAATTTATCTTGTGAGAGTCATTCTGTGATACGTTTAACAGTATTATTAACTATTGTTTTGCAAGCACCATCCGGGGGATGGACACGCATGAAGCTCTCACTTCAGGGGTGGGGGAGGGAAGGGCAACATACGTAACCTAAACATCTGTACCCCCATAATATGCTGAAATAAAAAAAAATGTTGACTTCCAAATAAACCTGAATCATAATAATAATAAAAAAAAATCAGAAGGCAATTTCCCAATTAAGCCTCTATATAAAAACAGAAAGGATAAAAATAAACCACAATTTAAGGGAAACATTTCTGCAAAAGGCTGAGATAATATAGTCCAAACATCAATATTTTTCTTTGTCATGTAACAAAAGTGAAAACTCAAACAATCTAGATAGACACGTAACGTAGGTATTAAAACCATGGTAGTCCTCGCTATGTATTAATTAGAATCACCTGTGGATTGTTAGTCTAGATTAAGTTTAAAATTAAGCTTTAGGAAAAAAAAAGAAAATTAAGCTTTGTAACTAGTGCCCGTAGTGCAGCTATTATATCCTGTTGATTAAAGAGAGTGTCACAAACAGGTATAATGATTAATGAAATAAAAGATATGAAAGAATTTAGCAGATTAACTTCTGTACAGTAGATATTCAATTAAACGTTATTTTTCTACCTTCCAGAGGAGAGGAATGAAAGCTGGCATTCTGTTGTGGAAAATGAGATGTTATATTTATATTTTTGCCCAGGGAGGATGAGGCTAACCTATTATAATCAATATTCTTTTGAGTTCTTAATTTTCTCAAATTCATATGTCAGTAACAATTTTTTATGAAGAATTTAAAATATATAAACTTTAACCTGCTAGGCTTCCTATTTTTTTAAGAAATAAATGTGTGAAAGTGGCACAGTTATGTACACCAGTTTGTAATAATAAGAGATAACACTTAGTGTCACTTCAAAAATCCAAAACAAAGGTTTCTTTGTAAAGGGATTACATTGGTATTGATAAGAATGCCTTTATCTTAGTATTATCATTAAGATAAAAAATAACAGAATTTTAGAGCTCCAAGGAACCTTACAGATTTTCTAGACCAACCTCTTTAAAAATAAAAATAAAAATGAGAAAACTGCAGACTAGAAAGGTTAAATGATACAGACCAAATAACCAGCTGAGCCAGGAACTTCAGCTTGGGAGCCTCCCGACTTCCAGTACTTCCTTTTTCTAACATACTATGCTGCCTCCTATGGATCTAAAACCTCTCCCTTGGATAAGAGTTCTGGTTGCCTCGTTTGTTTTCCTTATATTCTATTCTAAACCATAGTTGTCATTTGTAACTTTCCTATAAAATCATAATTTTCTAACCTGTTTTGTGAATGAAGGATTTTACAGCTGAGCATGTAAATCGTCAGCTTTCTAAATTTCACAGTACAAAATACAAAATTCAAAAACTACTTAAAACAACTGTGCAATAAACAATCAATTGCAAAGAAAAATTCTTCTCTCCTGGATAATTCAGTCTACAAATTCAAAAACCATTTATTGAGCACCTAAGACATGTGGGGTCTATGTTAAGTGCAAGCAATATGAAAATGTTTAAGATATGATCCTTATCCTCAAATAGCATACAGCCTAGTAGAGAAGACAATTAAAGCAACAATTACAGTGTGCTTATCAAGGACTCTGAAAAAGTAGTGAGCAGGGAGCTATGAGTGCATACAGGTAGAGAAATCTAATTTAGAATGATGAGATCAGTCAGTGGTTCCTCAATGAGTTACCAAACACCAATAAGAAAAAATGAAAATACCACCCATATTTAGCAGAGCCCAAAATGAATTAAAAGACAGAACAACTTCAATTTATTCAAAGGAGAAAATGAAAACTGTGTTTCACACAACAGCTTAGTATCTAATAACTCTGTAACAACAATTAGACTATTTTCCAGCGGAACAGAATCCGATTTCACTGTGGTTGTATAAGAAGAAACTATAGGTCGTCTATTATTTCTCAATAAAATTTTAAATCACTATTTTTAAATCAAAGAAAAAGACTGCATTAATATTCACAACAGCTCTCTGCAAAGCTGCATAAACTAAAGTCCTCAAAATTCCAGGATAAAATTCCCATCTGTTACAAGAGAAATGACAACCTGGAGAACCGGTAGCCAAAGAAGGAAGAAAACCACCACTCATGCTGGTTTCTTAAACCAATCACTGGGGATAAAGACTACTCAGATTTCTTCATACTGACTTTCAGCTGGAAATTTTAGAAAAGAGAGGCGCAGGAGACATTTTTATTTACATGTTTAAGCAAAGGGGGGGCGGGGAGAAAATCAGAGTGTAGGGAAAAACGTGAAAGAGATAAGGAAGTGAAGTGATGGAAGGGAAAAGGATTGGGCAAGAATCCAAAGACATAAGAAAGGATGGAAGAAGGAAGAAAGACTGGAGGATGGTTTTGGAAAAAGTGGTAAAGAGAGAAAGCAGGAAATGAGGGGGGAAAAGAGTGGGGGAAGGGCTTTCGAATATAAGATTTGAGAGGGAATGAGAGATAAGAGAAACTAATTAACTGGGGCTACCTCCGCCAGGGAGAAAACAAGATCGCAATACGAAAGGCAGAGAAACCGACGGAGCAGCAACGAGTTTTAACCTCCTTTTCCTCAGCCTCTACGACCCAGAGAGAGAAGTGGTTCCCAAGTCCAGGAAGGAATTCCGGCGCAGCCTTCAGCAACCAGAATCTGGGAGTTGGGGCACCATCCAGCGGGTCTTCGGCGCCTCTCCATCCCCCTCGGAAGCTGGGCGGGGCCCTGGACGTCCCGGTTACCTGGACAGGGAGTCCACGCTGGGCGGTCGGGCCGCCGCGGGCTGGGAGCCAAGACTCTCGCAGCTTGAGCTCTTCTCCATGGCGCAGCGGGGCAGCAGGAGGGAAAGGCCGAAGCTGCCTCCGCTGCTGCCAGGCGGGAGAAGCGGAGGGCGCAGCGCGCCGGGCAGGAGCCGCGGTCAGGGCAGCGCCGGCCCAGGAGAGAGACCGGAAGCGGCCATGTTCCCCCAGACTGCACCGCGCCCGGGGGCTGCCGGAGAGTGGGAAGACCCCGCGGCGCCCCTCGGACGCCGGCCCAGACACGCAGTGCTCGCTGCGTGCCCTGTGCAGCCTCTGGCCTCGGGGGACTGGGAAGTGGCGGCGCCCAGAGTGAGAGGGTCCGCTGAGGCGGAAGGGATGAGGACTCTGGGGAAGGAGGAGGAGTTCTAGATATAAGAGGAATGAGAGAATACTAAGGTCTCAACAAAAAAAGAGACGAGGATTTGAGGGCACTGAGATGATTGAGACAGAAATGTGGGGGTCGAGGAAGATGAGAGGACGAGGTAAATAGAGAAATGTGGGCGGGCTTTAGAATGAAAGGGCAGATGGAAAGAATGCATCAAGGAGGGAGGAAGGGAACATAGGGGTACTTAAAGGATGAGGACACCAGGGATGAGATGGTGACTGTTCACCAGATCAGGAGCTGAAAATAGCGATCACGGGACGAGGATGCTGCTGTAGAGCCATGCAGACATGGATTCAAATTCTGGCTCTGCCAGTTGCCTGCAGTGTAACCCAGGGCACTGAACATGAGCTTCTTTACCTGTAAGAAAAAAAAAAAAGGAAGAAGAATAATAGCCTCACAGATGAGATGAGTTGATAAGTGTAAAATGCGTAAAGCAATGCTAAGCGCATAGTAGGCACTCAGATATTAGCCATTAATATTTCTATGTACTTCATAAGGGTTGAATGGACTAATGTATATAAACAGATGCTAACGTAAATTCAGTAAATGGTAGATGTTATGAGAATATATAGGCCGGGCGCGGTGGCTCACGCCTGTAATCCTAGCACTCTGGGAGGCCGAGGCGGGTGGATCGCTCAAGGTCAGGAGTTCCAGACCAGCCTGAGCAAGAGCGAGACCCCCGTCTCTACTAAAATAAATAAATAAATAAATAAATAGAAAGAAATTATCTGGACAACTAAAAATATATAGAAAAAATTAGCCGGTCATGGTGGCGCATGCCTGTAGTCCCAGCTACTCGGGAGGCTGAAGCAGAAGGGTTGCTTGAGCCCAGGAGTTTGAGGTTGCTGTGATCTAGGCTGACGCCACGGC
>CAUYSK010039092.1:0-38233 GCA_963575035.1 Avahi laniger
GGCAAGCAGCACCTGGGAGGGCTGCCAGGTAGGGAGCTCACAGTCTGAGTACCCCTCAGTCTGCTATAGGGCCGCAAAAGGAAAGGTCCCATTCCTTGGAGATGCCTCCGTGTGATGGCTAAATTGTCTCTCTGGGCCCGCATGGGTAGGGAGGCGGAAGGAGAGAATGGAGCACTATGGCATCTGCTGATAGGCTCGGGTCTGTGCCTGGGGAGGTGCCCCAAGGGAGCTGGCAGCCCAGTGCCGTGTCCACAAGAGGCCACTGCTCACTGGCGGCAGCCATCTCTGGGCTGGTGTCAGCAGATCTGTCCAGCCACTCAGGAGCCCACCAGCAGTCTGAGATGCGAGGGAGAGGGAAGTTAACCACTCCACCTACCCTTGTCACTGGTCTCCAAGTCTCTCGGGACCTTTCTCCTTCCAATTCTCCTCCACAATGCCTTCCCGTGGAGTCTCCTGTAGTTGCAGGTACCCTTCCTTCTGACCCTCACCTGATCTATGTTTCTCTGCTAGTTTATTTTTTTCTCTTTCCTCTAAAATTTGTCTTTTTTGCAGAGATACTCTGACTGGAAGCTTTTCTCGTCCACCATCTTGGCTCCTCCCCCAGTTTCCTATCATTTTTACAATAAATATCATTAACCATCTGCTATCTATAGAGCATTGTTCTTGGTACTGTGTAGGATTCAATATCAACAAGACACAATTTCCTCCATCTTCATAAAAGTTAGAAGGTACAATCATAAGTAGCTATTGTACCGATAGTAAATGGTGAGTTCCTTACAAAAAGTAGAACTGAAAAGCTATATATATCAGAAGACAGATTATTTGTAGGATGAACCAATGGGCGTTTCATGGATATCTGAACTAGGTTTTGAAGAACTGTAGGACATTGAGTGTAGAGGAAGCCCGCATAGATGAAAGGAGGCAGCACTATATCCAGGAATAATGAATAGCTTTTGGAGGGTGGCTATAAACCTATATAGGGTATCTTTAGTCAGAAGGCTGACAAAAGGCAAATTGGAGCCAGATTATAGAAGTTTAAATGGAGCATTCAAGAGTATGGAATTTACTCCATGGTCCCTGAGAGTATGACAGAGAAGTGAGAAAATTAACAGTTTTGCCTTAAGAACATGACAGTCGTGTACAAAGAAATTACATAAAGGAAAGTCTGAAAATTGGATTGATAAAGTATTGATGGGCTATTGATGGGGGAGAAATTATGCAGGTCAAAGCAGAAGAGGAGATCAAAGATGACTCAGAAGTTGAAAGCCTGATGAACCGGGCAGGTAATTGAAGCCATATACCCCAAAAGAGAAGTCAGAAGAAGGAGTTTGTTTAGAGAAAGATGTTACTATAGACTTGTAGAGTTAAGAATGCCAGTGGGATGTACGGGGTGGGGGATAGGGGGCTGAGAATTACTGGTAGAGATTTAGGAAATGGTAAAAGCCATGCAGGGGAGGGAGGAGATATAATTTGGTTGTTTGGCCTCTCCAAATCTCACGCTGAAATTTGGTCTCCAATGTTGGAGGTGGGACCTGGTGGTAGGTGTCTGGGCCATGGAGGCAGATCCCACATGAATAGCTTGGTGCCCTCCCTGGGTAATGAGTGAGTTCTCACTCCATTAGTTCACAGGAGAGCTGGTTGTTTAAAAGAGGCTGGCACCACCTCCTTCCTCTCTTGCTCCCAGTCTCTTCCACCTTGATTGGAAGATCTCTGAAGCCCTCACCAGAAGCAGATGCTGGCACCATGCTTCCCATCCACGCTACAGAACTGTGAGCCAAATAAACCTGTTTTCTTTATAAATTACCCAGCCTCAGCTATTTCCTTTACAGCAATGTAAAATGGACTAAAACAGGGGCGACTGAAATCAAGTGAAAGAGCATGGTGATAGAAAGGTGAAAAGCCAAAAATCATTTAGGACTAGCATTGCCCAATTCACTTCACTCATGCTAAATGAAAAACACTAAGCCTGACGCAGCTCCTAGAACATCCACAATAGAGACAATGGTCAACAGTGTCAGATGTTACAGAAAGAGGTAGACTGGGGAATTTCTGTTTTCATTTTGATTAAAGTCAAAATTGAAAGACTCTGTATAAGCAGTCTTTTTGTTTTCTTAGCTCAAGTGTAGATTTGGCGTCAGCTAGGTCATCTGACAAAGACAGAAATCAAAATGGATAACTCCTAATTCCCCAAACCCACCTGAACTCTGAATTATTTATTTGAATTTTTTAGCATTGACCACATTGCTTATACCTCCACGTCTTCTGGCTAAACTTTAAGCTCCTTGAGGGTAGGGCTTTGGTCTTACAAGCCCTTGGCTCTTAAAAGAAGCTTAATTCTTTTAAAAACATAATAGTTGAATAAAAACTGGCCCCACCTGTGTTTAGATCCTCAGCCATTTGCAGGAGTCATTAGCAATAAAAGGAGAGAACTGAGAATTCAGCACAGTGTGTGTTCTAGGGCCAGTAGAATGCTAAACAAGGAAAAGCCGGGGACAATAGATGATTTAGAGGCCCCTGAATTTACCAGTGAGTCAGTCTTCCCATTGCTACTACACAGACATGTTTCATGGGTTAATTTACTATTGTTCTCAATTCACAAATGAGTTTATAGAGGTTAAGTCACATAATGTGTCAGCAGGATGTCAAAGCCTGAAGGAACAGGCTTACCATTTAAAGCTTCATGTCTGTAACCTAATAGAATTAGAGAAGTTTGGAACTTTTTTTTTTTTTCTGACACAAGGTCTTACTCTGCTGTCCAGGCTAGAGAGCAATGGTGTCACCATAACTTCATAACTCACTGCAACTTCAAATTCCTGGGCTCAAGTGATCCTCCTGTCTCAGCCTCCCAAGCAGCTGGGACTACAGGCATATGCCACTGTGCCCAGCTAATTTTTCTGTTTTTCGTAGTGACAGGGCCTCGCCCTGCCACCCAGGCTGGTCTTGAACTCCTGGCCTCAAGCAATGCTACTGCCTTGGCCTCCCAAAGTGCTGGGATTACAGGCATGAGCCACCAAGCCCCGCAATTTCTGTACTTCTGTAAAACTGTGACTTCACGTCTTAGATGATGAGTTGGTAAAGTTTTCCCTGAGGTTAGTTTTCCATGAGCAACTCAGGGAAACATACTTTTAAGTGACAAAGAATTGCAACTGCATGGCCTTTTTAAAAATCATATATGGCCTTTTTGATTAAAGACAAAGTGGCAATTCTTCTTGGTGGGAAGATAAAACATATCCCCCTGTGCTCCCCACTTCAGACATAAACATTTACTGCATCATAACAAACGTGGGACACATTTGCTTGAGTTTTATCTAGCATTTTTTAAATGATTAGGTGGATAGTTGATTCCATGTGTAAAAGATTCATTAGATATTAGTTTTAAAGGTTCACGTCTTCAATCATGAATGAGTTGAGGCAAAGTTACCTTATGGCTTCTTTTTTGGCCTCACTGCAATGTGAAAACAGGGCACAGAAGAGTTAATATGAGGCCCAGACAGTCCCCTGCTGAATGTCAATAGCTCCTTGTGAACTTGGGTAATCCAGCTGAGCCCTCTGCTTGCCAGAGCTGGAGGAGGTAATCAGCCTGACCCCTGCAACCTTCCTGAGGCTGTGTTCTGTCCTGCATGGAGAAGCCTCTTTGCATATGACTCCTTCATCCTGCTCAGACAAAACCTTTTTAGGAGAACTAGACCTGAGTCAGCCTCAAGAGGGAACATAATATAAATTACTCAATGCTGGTTATAGGTTGCACAATATGGTAGGTGCTTTAAAAAAAAAATTAATGGAAACACATCCTGGAAACCTCAAAAAGATTTCCAGGAACCACTGTGACATCTGCCCTTCCAGTGTTATTAAAATAAATTGAAGGTTATATAACAGTTTTGTCAGCGCTTCACATTTCTTTGTGGAGTTGTGTTTCATCAAATGCTTTCACCTTTCTGGGTTTGGTAAATTGATTTCCTTTTGTTTTATTGTTTACTCGTCACTATTTTCATTGCATAGCCTTAAAGATGTCATATATAAGATGTGTACATTATAGATTCAGAGGATATTTTGTAGCATTTTCATTGAATTCTTAAACATTTCACCTTTATTCTGTGTAATGAAAGAAACTTGAATAATAAACTCCTTTCGGGCTATGTGTTTCTAAATATGTTGTTATTAAAAGAAAGTTATTATTTATAAGCTGAGAAAGTGCCTGTTAATTCTGCCATTAAACTGCATAACTCACATAACCATGTAGCGTACAGCACAACAGTACTTCCCATAAAAGTAACAGTGACTTGTACAATAAAGATTAACCTATCATAGACTATGCAAATCTATAAGTCTCTTAACAAATACAGAGTTTATATTCCTAAGAAAATGGGGCTTAAATGTAACAAAAAGACTCAGTTGGCTTCAACTCACAGTGAGGCTAAAGTACTTCAACTCAAAGGCACATTATTCCATCAAGGAGCTAGAAGCTTCATTTTTCCCCTAAAGCAAATTTACCCCTAAATATATTTATCATGTATGCTCACTTTTTAGTACTGAGTAATCCTTGATCATGACTAATGGATTTTGTCTGGAAAAAAATTTATATATTGTAATTTCCTTAGCTATTATAATAACAATTTTTTTAAAACCCTTATTAAATAATTGTTCCATAAAAGGTGAATTCTTTACCAAATGCCATCACCACTATCATTATTTTGGGGATTAAAGAGACAAAAAAGATGCAGTTTAGGGTGGGCTAAGGAAATAAGCAAGGTTGCAAATCACAGTCTGTGCTCAAATATTATAAAATACAGTATTTTTTGTTCTTTGAACAAGGACATATGGTTGGATAATGAGGGATAGAAAATGATTGCTACCGATTCTGTCTTAAGTTTAACATTATACTCTCCACTTGTCCCTTAAGAGAAATAGCAAAGTTATGAACCCTAGAATGAGCTGGGGTAACAGATAGTCAAGATGACTTGAGGGAGATGACACCTATATATTTGACCACAACTGTCAAACACACACACAAAGACTTGGTGACAACTGCACTTTACCCAGACTTGCCCATTTCTGGCTCAAGCATCTTGAACCGAGAGCTTGAACATCTCTGAGCAAATATTTTAAGAGTACAATTCCCAAAGGAGGCTGATTTTTCAAAACACATGCCACGTGCCCATGGAAATCATGTATCCAGAGTCGGTTCTGACAGGCACCCTGAACTAGCAAAATACATTTCCCTTGCTGATTTTAAAAAGCCCGTTAAGATCAGATCACATGATACCTAGTTATTTTAGCAAAGTCTAAATCTGTATCTAGGCTTCACCTCTTGGAAAGTGCCACATGTTTCTGTTGCCTATAAAACACTCCTCTCTACAAAGACTTGTGGAATTAATTTCTGCGTAAACAAATGTAGAGAGCAAATCTTTATCTAACCAGATCTCATTAGAACAGCACTGAAGAACTTTCCACTGCTTTGTTTGAAGTGTCTCCCTTTTGCTCCTCGGCCCTGCACCCACCACCACCCACACTTCCCTGAAGGGAAAAAAGCTGTGTCAAATTATTTCCTGGTAAATCAAAAGCACTTTGTGGATAGGAATAGTGTGCATTGCACCGGAATGAGACCTAGTTATGCTAGTTAGGCGATGCTCTCCAAAATGAGTTCCTGCTGGCTCCAGTCAATCAAATACCTAAGACCTGAAATGAATGAGAAAGTTTCAGAAATTGCGGTAGTAACTAGGTTATGTTAAACAAATACACCTAAGTTTTGCATAGTTCTATATCCCCACAGTCAAAATATCATTTGCACAGTTTAGCTGCCAAAATATACTTTGGGGGTTATCCTTATCAAGGGTACAAAATGAGCATTGTGCTATGTGCTGTGCAAAGTAAATACTGTGATAAATTTACTACCCTGCAGACATTTTCAAAGGCATCATGGCTCTGGGTCAGGCCCTGTGAAAAATAAAGGGAAAGAAAGGCAATTAAGACATGATGCCCAATCTAAAAGAATTTCCACTCCAGCAGGAAAAAAAGACAAATACAGTTATATATATCATAAGACCGTACTAATACCATAGCAGAGCTATGAGCCAAGTTCCATGGGTACCTAGAGATGGGCAAAATCTGCTCTATCTGAGCGACGAAGCAAAGGCTTCCCAGTAGAGGTAAAGCTGAGGCCTTCGAGGACGGCACCACATAGGATTCTGGAGACATTGAACGCCATGCAGAAAATGCCTTGAGGATTCAAATCTTGTGCGTAGCCTCTGCTAGAGGTGCTGGGGCTTATCCTAGGTGGGGAAAAAAAAGACTGGAAGTTTGGGCAGTCAATTATTTAAATGTGTTTATTATTTAAGATTCTAAGCATCCACAGAGAGAGAATAATATCAATAAAATGATCCCTCAAAGGCCTAGACTCTACATTTAACAATTATCAAAACTTTGACCCATTTGTTGATTGACCTTGTTTTCTTTTCTTTTTCTTTTTTTCTGAGTTTTTTTAAAAAAGTATATTCCAGACATCTGTTAGTTCACCTCTTCTAATTTTGATATGTATCTCTAAAAAGATGGGCGTTTTCTTACATAATCACAATGCCATTATCAAAACAAAATTAATGAAAATTCTTAGGTATCACTTAATGGTAACTCATATTAAATTTCTCCATTTTTCTCAAAACTGCTTTTCACATGGTTGGTTTATTAAACTGGAGACATATTTTTTTAAAGCCCAGTGACATCTCATGGAGTTGGGTAACATCTCACAGGCAGTGGGGGTTGGGTTACCAGAGGGCCCAGATCATATTGAAATCCTTGTTGAATTGCTCTGTACCTAGCAAAGTATTTAGCCCTGACTTAACCCTAATTAAATATTTTCTGAATTGCACTAAATTGAACTGAAAACAGCTTTTAAGTAGGGTGACATTTCATCAGTACTCTGTTTTAACATAACTCTAGTAGCCATAGGGCGAATATTGGAAAGCCTGTCTTAACAAAAATTCTGTACACTCAACGAGCTAGTACTACAAGCGGTCAACACTGTAGGTGTCAAAAAGACCAAAAACGGTAAACTGCAATGTTATAGAACAGAAATTCTCAGTCTGAAGTCTCGTTGAAAGAAACACTTTAAGCTTTCTGGAATATGGAAAGGGGCCATATTTACCCTTGAATATCTGAATAGAATAATATGTGAATAGATTAATATCAAAGTTAGATCTTTCAACCAGGCTAAAAAGACTCTTCTGATGATTAAAGAATTTAAAAAAAAAAATTTACTTCAACGATGTTCTGAGTGAGCATTCTCAGAACCTGAGGGAAGAAACCACTAGAAGAGAAAAAACTCCATCCAGGGAAGAATGATACTCACCATCCTTGCAAAGTTGCAGCACCTTACCATTTAAGACACACTTATGTATTTATCCCATCATTTATCATTGTTACAGTAACCAGTGAAATGTGTAAGACAAATATTATTTACATTTTAGAAGTGAGTAAAGTGAGGCCCAGTTTAACTACTTGGCTGATGTAGGTAAGCACGCAGAGCTAATTATGGATGGAGGCAAGATTTGACGTCAAGTCTCTGGTATAAGAACAGCACTAGTGGTTTGATGTTTCTTACTGTTCTTTGGTTTCCATTTCCATCTTCCATTTCTTGCGTTCCATTTTTTCTGTGGCACCAAATCTCCTGTGTAGAAGAAGCTTGAAGGCAAACAAGGCTCCCTGTCTTTGTGGTTGGACAGAGCAAATAAACTTCCAGCAGTTTATTCAAGAGCTTCTAGCACTCACTAGAGCTGACAACCTCCTCTTCATATTAATTTTATAGATTCTTCAGGCTCCATTATTATTTTTGAAGATTTCTTCAAAGAAATAAACAGAATTACATTTTCCCCAAAGAGAAAACCTCTACTGGTAATTGGTGATCCAAAATGATTTGAACTATTTGTTATGGTAATTGGTGTATATGTATTTTAATCAAAGACAAAAAAAAGTTAAAAGGTATCCTAAAAAGAGTGTGTTTGTGCTCAAAATTTGTTTATAGTACTCACAATATGCGTATTGTACATATAGATAAAAACCAGACATTAATACAGCATTGGATTTTGACAATATTAAATTTTAGTATGAAAATATTTATAATATGAGGTTATAGTATTAAAATAAAATGCATAGAGCAACAATTAGTTCTGGTTCAATTATTCTGCAGCAAATTATCTTCAGTCCATTATTATGAATAAATGTATATGATTCTTGCATTATTCATACATGAACTACAGGTTCTGCATTTAGCTTTCTATTATTGTTCCTGTGTGACACTCATTTTGTTCAGCTCATGGTCTTATTTCCAGTGCTACTTGAGTTTCCAAATTTTTTTCATTTTCTTTCAAACTATTTTATTATAAAAGGTTTTCTTAAATTTTGAAAACTGGAATTGTTTTGTATAAGTGCCCTTAGAAAAGATTGCATGATAGTCAAGTGCTGTAATTCCTAAAACCTAAAGAAATTGGTGTAAGATATGAATGAAGATTATTTTAGATTTTCTTTTACCTAAAAGCCCCAGAAATTTAATTGTAGGATGAATTGTTTTCACTTATGAGCCAAGTTGGTCTCTGGGGGCTAAATTTGGTTCCAAAATCTCATTGCAGCAGCTTCTGATTGAGATCACAGTCTGTATTTTCACACAGTGATTTCTCAAAACACTCCACTGAGATAGGTGCTAATTTCTATCCTTCTTTCTTTCTTACAAGTGGAATTAGAGTGAGAACGTTCAACTAGCCTTTTTTTTTTTTCTTTTAAATTAACTTTCAGCACTTCGAATGTTCTTGGAAATGAAGAAAATTCATCCACCTAGACCAGGGAATTGTGCAAATTTACAACACTGAAGTTTTACTCTCTGTTTTGTTACAATTTTTGTTAATTGTTAGTACCAGAGGAGATGTCATTGACACTGAAAATATTCTTTAAGAAACTGGAAAAATAGATGCTACTAATCTTGCTGGAGCTTTTGCATTTCAAAACAAAAGAAAGGGAGTTTTAGAATGATGGAATTAAGCTGTACACCAATTGGTTATTATAGACGATGCGTAGTGGTTCACGGGTGAGGTTCAGGCAATAGCAAGCCTGTCTCACAAAAAGATGGTATTTGGGTGGGATGCTGAAAATCTTGCTGTTGACTGTATCTTACCCCTTTCTGTATTCTCCATAGCGTGGAGCATGGTGCTTTGTCTTAAACAGGTGTTCAGTAAAGGTTTGCTGCATGGATGAATGCATAGGCCCAGGCTTATTCTGAAAGGAAATTCATATTCATATGATATGGTATCTGCCAGAAGCACTTAATTTTAGCCCCTTTACACTTCCAGAAGGTTCCAGAATGATCTTCCTAAAATGCAAATCTGGTTGTGTCATTCTTACATCTACTCATCTTTAGTGGCTCCCATTCACCCACAGGGATTGATCCAAATGCCACAGCATGGCATGGAAAGCTTCTATCCCTGCCTCAGACTCCAGCTTCATCTCCTGATTCTACCCTCCTCTGCCCTCTTCCCCCAAATAAAATAGACACATTGATTTGCATTCTCTTTTTGTGTTTTTGTGTATTCTGTCCCTTGCCTTCTTTCTCTTCGTGTACCTGGTCAATCACTACCTGTCTTTTAGTACCAACTAGTTCAAAGCTCAGCTCCTCTGAGAAGCTCTCCCTGAAACCCTGCTTCGGCAGCCTGGTTCTCCTCTGTGTCTTCTCAGTACCTCCTGGTGTAGGTAGGTGGTTTCCTGTCCTCTGTCTCCCAGGTCTGCTCTCTGAAGACCCCGTATCTTTTTTATCTTTAATTCTAAGGCACTCAGCATCACAGTGCTGGGTACACAGTAGGTACTCAAACACATTGGGGCAAGAAAGAGAAAAAAAGGAGAAAAAAGAAGAGAAGGAGAAGGAAGAAGGGAGGGGGGAAAAAGTTACTATTGGGCTAGATCATTTTTCTATGCTCTACAAGCCAGAGTCTAGAATAAATTTGATTTCTTTAGTCTCTATGTTTGGGGTCAGCACGGAGCAAGAATAGGTTTCTTTTTCTTCCTCTACACCCAGATGAACATGGCTTGTTACTATTTAGATCCATGAGCTCTAAATAGAAAACTGTACTCAGCATTTTTATTATAAAAAGAAATTTGCTAAACAATGAATATAAATTTTAAAGGATTAACCTTTATATTTTGTAAACTTGTTCATAAGATTTAGCAGTAACAACTGTGATACAGCTCTTCTTGAGTGATTTAACAAATAGCAATAATTTTCTTATTAAAGTCTGCACCTTGACATCAAAGAAAGCATAATATTTCCAAGTTTATTTGGCTCCAATGTTAGGTGATGAAAATCCAGTTCAGAAATAACCAAATTCTCACTCTATAATATTTTGTTTAAATACCAAGTAAAAAGTTAATTATTTTGCAGCTTTGGACGTGTTTTAAGGTCATGAGATCAGTCTATTTTACTTCCTCTTTACCAGAGGCTGGAGGCTCTTAACTATTTATGGATTTTACTCATCAGCAAGCTCGGCTAAACAGAACTGCTCCAACTATCGCGAGAGTTTAATAGAAGTGGAGCTTTCCTTAAACGTGGTTTCATCTAAAGATGTGTTTAAATATCTTGCTTTGATATCATTTTGAGAAAAATGCAAATAATTAATTATGCACACTGTAAAATCTAAAATACACATTACAATAAAAGTTCTTAATGAGAAAAAGATTGGTTCTAGGGATGGGCAAAGAGGATGCCCCAAACACAGGGAACTATTAAAAACTATCAGTACATGAGGTCCTTTGCTAGTCACACATATTCCCACCCCTTTCCAAAGTGCCTGAATTATCAGAGACTTCAACAAAAGATTTACGTGAATAAATATACAAACAAATTGCTAGGGCAGGGAGAATTGACATTAACTCTAAAGGTGCAGCAAAATAAAATTCTTTGCTTCAATTGTTCATGTATGTATGATAGCTGTTGCTTTAGTTGTAATAATGCCCTTCACCCCTTTCAACCTTTCCACTTATAAACATCGTGCCTCACAGTTGGAAAACTTGCCTATCTCAGATCAGGAAACCCTGTCCAAGGCCAGTCAGCACAGAACAGCGAGTCAGAGGCAAAACTGAGAACCCAGGCCCTAAATTCCCGGTTGGTCAGACCACTAGACCACATTGCACCATCAGAGCAAAGACAAACAGAGGGGTTGTTCCAGGGCAGCCAAGGTTTGTTTACCAGTGTGTTTGTAGCCTCTCTGAAGCCAGTTGTCCTAATTTCTTTTTCCTGTTTGCAAATTGCAAGCATTTCTGTCTTCCTTTCCCCTTATCTAGCCTACTTCTGCGATCACGTTCCTGTGTTTGAAATGGAGTCTATAAACAACTGAAGAAGAAAAAAGAATAAAATGGTCAGGGGCTAGGTCATCTGGAAGCATGCTGATAATCAGGGTATAGTGCACACCTTACTATAATTAATAGTAAGGAAGTATTAATACATCAGCAAAAAAAGAATTTCTACGAAAAAAAGGGCTTGAAGCTCCAAACAACTCCTCATCCTCCCCACATATGTTGAGTCAAAGAATTTTAAGAAAGTAAAGATGTGACAGAAGTTAGATAATCAATCAGTTATACTCCTCCACCCCCAATGCAATGCTGATTTTGCCCAGACTTACAGTATTGTAAATAAAAACTTATATTTTCAAAGTGCCTATTGAAATACATGAGGTAAATAAAGAATCACATAGCATAAATCCACAGCCAATTTTCAACTAAAAAGAATAAGCATGGGACGGGGTGCAGTGGCTCATGCCTGTAATCCTAGCACTCTGGGAGGCTGAGGCAGGAGGATTGCTTCAGCTCAGGAGTTCGATACCAGCCCGAGCAAGTGCGAGATCCTATCTCTAGTAAAAATAGAAAAAGTTAGCTGGGCGTGGTAGTGCATGCCTGTAGTCCTAGCTACTTGGGAGGCTGAGGCAGGAGGATTACTTGAGCCCAGGAGTTTGAGGTTGCAGTGAGCTATGATGATGCCACTGCACTCTACCCAGGGCAACACAGCAAGACTCTGTCTCAAAAAAAAAAAAGCATGAAAAGGCTAAAAATAAAGTAGGAAAACAAGTGTAACATATTGTGATTGCTAACAATTGAGGGAAAGAAAGCAGCATCTTTTTAGAGGAGGACGAGGAGGTAGACAAACTACTCGAGAAATTCTAAAGGGAACCCTAAGCATCTAGGAAGCTTTTAAGGTTAGAGACATTGGGCTCATTTATATCTAATTTCATTTAACTTTATTCCTTGATATAGGAATTATAGGTTTATCCTAACACTATTATTAAAGGCCATAGAGAGGTCAATGTTTAGCTTGCTAATGTAATGAGTATACAATATTTCTATCAGAAATAAAAAACATGTTCTTATAGAGGTAAAATTGTTTTTCCTAGTCTTTAACTTTACAGTATTTTTCTCTCAAATTCTCTGGTTCGCTAGGATCTGCTTCTCTTGGCTTTAAAATCTGTGTCTCTAGACTTAAATCTAGGAGGGGGTGAGGAGGGGTGCTCAGCCATGAGAATGTCTACCAGGTCAAGATGCCAAACTGTGCCTAGGGCCAATGGAGCCAGACCCCTGGGTCCTTGCCCTTTCTTGTCTGAAATCTGTGGCTGGTGGCAGGAGTCACAGTGACCTCTGTGTGAGTAACCTGGCCCTGAGCCCTGACCCGTGGGTGGGGCTCAGGTTCACACCCAGTTGCCTAAGCCCTCTGACTCCAGTGGAAGCTAGGAAGGAAGGAATAGGATGACTCTTACCTCAAGAAAGGGTGTGGAAGGAAGAAGAAGAAAGATGGCCAAATAGCCCTAGGGTGATGGAGGTTCCTGGCCTCCATGTCAGCCCTCTTGGGAAAGTCTAGACTCTTCATTTCTTACAGAAAGTTAGGAGGATGATAGGATCTTTCAAACTGGAAACTAATGGCCAGACTATTATTAATAGTTTGTCCAAGAGAAAAGAATTTAATTAGGTGCTAAACCACCCTGGATAGAAAAGGAAAGAGTACCTCTTAGGAGCCCTAACAATGAACAGAAAAGTGAAATCCTACCATTTATTTGTACTAAAGCATAGTTGGAAGCCAGGCCCCCATGTGATACAAACATGCTTTCATCAAATTGCCATCCTACCCCACTGTAACAGGCCACTCTCTCAAGGGGCTGGGAAGAAAGAGGAGAGCAATCTGCTGGTTCATTAACTTACATTAAAAAAATTTTTTTTCTAATTGTCCCCAGGAATATTTTCCAGATGTTTGATTCCTAGATCATTATATTTTCTCCTGAGGAGAGGAGACCCTACAATTGCAGATAAAAGAAATCTCATGAGACCTTTGAATGTGGACTATTGTGTGTCTGGGTGTCCTGGGTGTTCAGATACCAGGTAACTACACAATCGCGAACAGAGATTCCCTCAACCACATTATCCTCATCATAACTTTGCAGAATAGACACACCCGGAAGAACCAGCTAGTGAACCTCTGAGTTTTCAGTAGGCATGAAAAGAAAAAAAAAGAAGTAGAAGGGGCTGCGCTGTTTGCCTAACAGCATTTCCTCAAGAGTCATTTCTTGGTAGCTTCCAACGGTCACCAAAGGTGGTCAACTACTCCGATGTAGGTACCGGGTAATTCTCATACTGCCTGGGGGAGGCTAGTGTGACATGAAATAAAAGAGGCTAATCTAAGGCTAAGGAAGAAGGAAGTCTTTGCAAGTTCCCAACCTCCCTCTTCTCTCCCTCTTCCTTTTTTTGGTGGAAAGTGCTTGACCTTAGTTACATTCCCAAACAATGATTGAATTGAAGGATCTAGTACTTCTTACATTTCCTTCATAGAATCTGAGATCAGGAAGAGCCCTTAGACACAGATTCACTGTTTGACTGATTGATTCATTTTTCATCCATCCATTTAGCAGGCATTTGTTTAGGACCTGCTTTGCAACAGGCATAGTGCAAGGACTGAGAATGATGCAAAGATGGAAGGATTTTGGTTTTTGCCCTGGGGAAGCTCATGATCTGGTGGTGGAGACAGACATGGAAACAAATGTTTTAGGTATGAGTCATGGCTAACAAATGGAGGTATATGTGCAATCAATGTCATGTGCTTTTACTTTTTTTAAAGGAGATTAAATGCTACTCTGAGCTCTCATCCTGCTGGGCATATAGGAAGTTCAATCTTAGTCATTATTGAGGGTCCCTCCCTGCTTTGTTCCTCTTTCATGCAAAGGTCCTGTGGTTTTTCATAGCCCAGAGCATGCGAGGAGACCCCCTTCAATTTTGGGTCCTCACGGGCCATTCTTGGATGCCCATGATCCAAGCCTGGCTGGTTACTTGAGATTTAGAAGACCCATGATACACACAGGCCATCGAATCCTTGCAAACCTAGGAGCCTGGTGCCCAAGGCCAGCTTCTTAGATACACAGGGAGCCACTCCCTTCCTAAGTCGTGCCTCTTCTCAGGGCTCTGCCAAGGAGTAGGGCCTGCCTGGGTCCTGCTGCCCACAGCACTCACCCTGCTCCCTTATCTTTCCTGCCTGGGGATCACCTTTCTCTCCCTCTTCTGTATTTCCTCCACCCCAACTCAGAAGAATCTGCTCCAAGAGATCATACTTTCAAGAAACAAATACAAATTAATATCTCAGTGAATTATTCTGCTTCTTGCCCTGAGAAGCAAGTGCCTCCACAACTGTCATGCCCTGGGTGACTCCTGTGCCTCACTCCAGTCCCAGCAGGTGTCAGAGTTCAGGCCTCAGTAAAGTGCCTTGGGAAGGAAGCAACTACCTATCAGGGAATTTGGGACTCAGGGAAGACGGTGTTTCTTCTGGGTTCCAGTGCACGGAAATGTGCATAATGTGCATGGGGCATGGGGGATGGACGTTCGGAAAACAGAGAGGGATGACAGAGCCTGTGTGTTCCAGGAAATGCGTAGATCCTGCTAAGGTTAAGGTATGGGGGGAGGGGGAGGGGGAGGGGAAGGGGAGGGGGAGGGGGTGATAACTAGAGATGAGGCTAGGAAAGAGGTTGGAGCTAAATTTCGAAGGGACTTACAGTAAATTTGGGGAGTTTTAAGGTGAGTTTCTAAAGCAAGCAGATAGTTTAAGGTCACATGCCTTCATATGGAGGAGAATCTATGGACTTTGGAGTCTGCTGAATGTAGCTTGCAATCCCAACTTGGTCACTTTCTTGCCATATGGTCCTGAGCAAGTTATTTAGCTTCTCTGTGCCTCAGTTTCTATCACTGTAAAATGGACATAGATAATGGTAGCACCTACGTCGAGACTTTTGTGAGAATGAAATCAGACAACATGTGTAAAGCATCTGCCCAGCCCTGGCCACATAATTAGTAGTAAATAAATATTAGTCCATACTATTATAATTTAAAAATTATGTTCATGTCCTTATATCCACAGAACCTGGAGAGGTAGGCCCAGCATGTACTGCTGTGTATTCTATGGCTTATAGAGATATGAAGGGCTCAAAATTTAAAGTGGCTCTTTAAAATAAACCTCCTGGCAGATATAAGATTTAAAGTGACATTGTAGATAATAATGGCCCCAAAGATCAAAGGAGATGAACATCAGAACCAACATGTAGGGCCAGGGCTTTGACAATTTCACCCAGTGCAAAGGCAGTGTTGGCACCCAGATGCTACCCAAGTCATTTTGTTTTCATATTCCCCAAGAAAATATGATAAAAATAAAAATGGGCAATCAAAAGAGGTAAAGTGGTGTATTAGTGCCCTAAGGCTGCTATAACAAAGTACCACAAACCCAGTGATTTAAAACAAAAATTATTCTCGCACAGTCGAGGCTAAAGAGGGCCATCGTTCCTCTGAGTCTCTGGGAGCAGCCTTCGCCGCCGTTTCCTAAGTTCTGGCGCAGGCTGCCTCTTGTCATATGGCCTTCTCCCTTCGTTTTTGTCTCTATGTCTCTTTTCTTCTTTTAAGGACACCAGTCAAATTGGATTAAGCTCCACCCTGGTCCAGTATACCTCATCTTCTCTTATATCTTAATTATAAAATCTGCAGAGACCCTATTTCCAATTAAAGTCACATTCCCAAATACCAGAGATTAGGACTTCAATGAATCTTTTTGGGGAACACAATTCAACTTACTGATGATGTTGTGCAAAAAGCATGGGGCTCGCAGCTGTGGTCAAGTTACCTCCCAGGGGTTAGACGTGTTATTTGTGAAATCAGGGGTTATCTGAGCTTCTGAGATTCTCTTGATTCTAAAAATGAAATGCACCTTGAGGCAAAAGCTGAAGTAACTAATTGAAACTGTGTTCAAATCAAAACTGAAGTTTGAGGAACTAAGGATTACATAACTAATAACCTAAGCCCTTACTGACCCTGGCTACATTAGGAAGCATTGCTTATGAAAGAATGCACTCTGTTTGAACTATTTCTTCAGTCGGGCAGAGGATCGCCTTTCTTGTGTAATTGACATTTCCCACTCCTCCCTTAAAATGTGCTTTGGTAAATATGTTTGGAAGAAACTGAAGTATAAGAAAATGGAAATTTCAGTTTACTCTCTAAATCTCATTGTCCCATATGATGGTTTCAGCGTTGAGTACCAAAGTATACTATTATTTAAAATCCTCCCCCCGCCCACCTTAGTTGATTGTAAAATAAAAATTAACACTGAAGACTTTCAATTCACCATCTTCACCCATGTTCCACCCCCCTTACCCCACATCCCAGGTCACAGTAATTCATTTTGTGTAGTTCTTTATAATACGAAGATGCATAGGTCACACTTATAGTTTGATTTTGTTCTCAATATATATCCCATTTTAGGGTAGTCTTGCCTCTGGATATCTAGCCAGTTATTCTCATACCATGTTCTCTCCTCTTTACATGTTTATATGATATGATTACATATATGAATGAGGAGCACCTGCTAGGATTTCATCTTGGGTTGGCCCAAACCAACTCAAATGTTGACAACGATTCTCTGTCCCTGAGAAGGATATAAAAGTGTGGTGGGATCTTAAAAGGTGGCTCAAATGGGAAGGAAATTCTACTGGGGGCATAAGATGAGATGAGACTTAGAGGCTGAAGACCATATAGCATATTTGGAGGAAATTGATTTATTACACTAGTGATTATCTTAGTGCAGACAGCTATAATGAAATACCTTAGACTGGGTAATGCGTAAGCAATAGGAATTTATTGCTCACAGTTCTGGAAGCTGGGGAGTCCAAGACTAAAGGCAGCAGTAGATGTGGGGTCTGGTGAGGGCTTGCTCTCTGCTTCAAAGACGGTGCCTTCTTGCGGCATCCTCATGTGGCACAGGGCAAGGGAGCTCGCTGGAGCCTCTCTTACAAGGGCGGTAATCCCATTCATGAGGTTGGAACACTCATGGCTTAATTACTTCCTAAAGGTCCCACCTCTTAATGTCATCACTTAGGTTTTAACATATGAATTCTGGGGGGACACAGACAGTCAGACCACAGAAATGATTTAGTCACAAATGAAACTGAAAAAGACATACTTGGCCCAAGTTGTGGAAGAGCTCTGCCTCCAAGGCTGACAGTTTGGGTATTTATTTTGCAGGCATAAAGGAACAACTAAAGGTTTTGGGAAAGGTGATTTACCTAAGGAGGTTTTTCGTAAGCAATTCCTTTAGCAATTCGGAAGGTGGGCTGGGGAGGAAAAATCTGCATTTACAGAGCCCATCAGCAAAGCCATTACAAAAGTTGGAGCAAGAGGTAAAAACAAGCCAGCATAAAGGTAGCTGTCTCAGGAGAGAAACAAACGGTACAGATATGAGATCATACAGACCCAGAACCGATTTGTCATTGGCATGAAAATGAGATTTCTAGTCCTAGCAAATGGGGGAATGATGTGACCTCATGAATGTGTGAGGGGGATTGTGTTCTATTTTGAATGTGTTGAGTTTGAGGTGACTTCAGGACAACCCAGAGAAGATGTTCCCTGGGAGGCGTGAGGTCACCCTCTCTGCTCTGGTATGTTTGTAAAGAAAACTCTGAAGGGCACATGCTGCAGCCCTGTATCCTCTGCAGAATTCAGATTGTCCTGCTCTGTGTTTACCAAAAACGCAACGGTTACTTAGTAAAGCCCAGTTAGGATCTCTACATAGCGCCTTTCGTGGAATGCTCGACAAAGTCATCAGCAGCCCTACCTATCTATCCAGCCATAACGGTGACAAACTTGTAGTTTTAACATTTTTAATGCAGCCACTTCTAACCCAGACATTTGTCTAAAATCAGCTTTTCATCAAGGAGTGAACAGTAATGTAAGAATAACCTGAAGTCACATATTCCATATATCTAAGAAATGGGAAGATTTCAGGAGCCTGAACTCCCAGATGCCTACTTTCATCTGGCTACTTATTTTTTTTCTTTGCTAGTTGATTTATTAACATGACATACTACAGAAGTTTCAAGGACCCCATCTGAAAAGAATAACCAGAAAATAATCCTTTTTTATCCATAAAGTGGGGATAGGGGTAGAAGCATTGCTTTGATGCCAAAAGCAATCATGTGTTTTAGATATGCCCTTGGTTGGTATGCTCATAAAAATAGTTTACAGGGGGAAAGTTGACTATGGAGCCACTTTGTGCCCTCACAACCAGAAGTCTCGACTTCTGACTTCAGTTGAGAGAGACAAAAACATGAATAGGGCAGAGGTAAAGAAACAACACGCCACGCTGACATGTGGCTGTGCAGTGCCTAATCCAGTCAGCTAACCCCATATGGGAAGGGCAGCTCATCCGCTTCTCCATAGACTCAGGTAGGACGAGGTGGGGAAAGACATTTTGCACCCAAAGCCAAAACCCCTTCTAATTTTCACTGTGTCCCCGAAGTCCTGCTACTAACCTTGGGTAAATCACCTCACCCCCTATGCGGTGGCAGTTTCACCTGTAATTTTCTCTCCTTCACACATTACCTTCTCTATTGATTCATGACCCCTGCCGCCCTCTTTAGGTGATCAGACTTGAAATACATAAAATACCTATATGTTTGTTTCCTATTGAGAGAAGCTCCTCTTCGTGTGGCTAACAATGAAGATTACAAGTGTAGAGCCTGACTCACTTGTGGCAAGATGATATGAGTTGACTGAAGGTCACTTTGATCATACTTTATTTACCATGCCTCCCAGGCACTGCTGATAAGAAAAAGACAAAAGGACAAAGACAAAATTAACTTTTAATTTCCCATCCAACCTGCAACTGACAGAAATGGAGAGATGGGTAGAATCTCTTCTAACATACAAAGAAGAATTATATATTAAACATCTTATCTGATTTAACTTATCAGAGATAACCAAGCATGCAACTATTTAAATCTATATTTATAGGTAAGGTTCCTAGCTCTGAGCACTGATAAATTTTAGTGACACATTTTCATGTCTGATATCAGTCCAAAAATCTTTCAGCCCTAAATTAGATGAATAAATAAACAAATCAGATATATTAATTTTCTTTTTGGAATAGTTTTCTTTCCAAGCAATCACTAAAGTTATTTACATGCTGATATAAGACATTACTTCACATAATGAATAACAATTTTCTCTCCCTCTAAGATATGAGACACCAAATCTTCTTCAGTAATTTATTTTTGCAATTCTATAGCATCACCAGGAATACTAGTAAGGAATCTGATTTTTTTTTTGTATTTGATTTATTTCATGAAACCAAATCAATAATTATGGTGGGTAAAGCATTAGCTATACAAGCCGCCTAATAATATGTGGATGATATATATTAACTATGGGCAATTAATTGATTTTACTGAACATTCCGCCCATACACGAGCTAGGAAGTTTAAGGACAAATGACCAGCACTTTCAAATGACAGATTTAAAACAATTTTTTAGTATAAGCTTTTCTTACATAAACTTTTCATCTTTGTGTGGTATATCCAAATTCTGTCAATTTTACAATTACAAGCAAGGCACACCGGGGCTTCAAGAAGGTCAAATTCAGTAATAAAGTTTAAAAATATATATGAATTAATTATTACTTTGTTGCTTTACACATTCATTCTTTATTTTAAAAAAGTAAAAGTTACCCTGTTGCATTTAAGTATAATCTGATTTCTATGATAATGATTGAATATCCAGAAACATATCTGTTGTATGAGATATGTTTTACTTCTGCTGTATCTTTTTCAACACACAGGATTTCTACTTAAAAGTGATGCATAATTCAGGAAAAATGTGCAGTACTGATTTTAGTTTGACAAGCTCAGAAACTGGCAAGGGAGTAAGCATCCCACAAAAATTACAATACTTGAAAATTACATAATCATTTTGTTTTACCCTAATACAGTTCAAGAATTCACAACGAAACAGAACTTCCAAACGAAAATAATTTCGAACTCTATAATATATAGCATATGTAGCATTAATAATCTGAATATCCAGAGTTTTAGTCCCCAAACTTCTTCTTTGCAACGGGAATATTAAATGTTCTTTAGAATGTTAAACATTCTAACTTCTATGCTTAGTCTTAAACAATAGAACTGGAGACGATATTAAAAATGAATAGACAAATACTGGAGGAATCAAAAGTATTTTTATTTAAATTTTAAAAAGGATATCTGGTTTTCTGAGGCATGGAATTCAAAAATTACTTTAAAAAATTTCATTATCGGTAATAGTTCCTTGCAGAAAATGACAGATAAGCAAAAAGAATAAAATAATTCCAAAATTGCAGCTGTGCATACTCTCTGTTATGAGTTGCATTGTGTCTCCCACCTCAAAATTCAAATGTTGAAGTTCTAATCCCCAGTACCTCAGAATGTAACCTTATTTGGAGATAAGGTCTTTACAGAGACAAACAAGTTAAAGTGAAATGATTAGGGTAGATGCTAATCCGACATGGCTAATATCCTTATAAAAAGAGGAAATTTGGGCAAAGAAATCCAAAGAGAAAAGATAATGTGAAGACATGGGGAGAAGATGGCCACCTGCAAGCAAAGAAGACAGTCCTGGAACCGGATCCTTCTCTCATAGCCCTCAGAAGGAGTCAACCCCACTGACACCTTAATTTTGGACTTCCAGCCTCCAAAATTGTGAGATAATGAATTTCTGTTGTTTAAGCCATCCAGTCTGTGGTACAGTTATGGTAGCCCTAACAAACTAACACGGCCTCCATCTTTTTGCTATGCTTATATATACATTATATATGTAATATATATTATATATATTTATTATATATAATATATAATATAACATATTGTATAACACTTAACATATATAAGCATATAACATACATATATACAAACGTGTATATATTTAGTTGGTGTCATAATTTATGGAGTGTTCTGTAACTGTGTAAAGAACACTTTATATATGAGAATATTTCCCTATCTCTCAAGATATGCTTGTAATAATAATAATAAAGTGAACGTTGATTGAGCATTTATTAGGGAACAGGTACTAAATATGTCTATTATTTTAATCCCCATAATTCCTAAAAGAACACTATTTTTAATTTTGACATAGTATTTCATTACATGGACATATCATAATATATGTGAAGTAGATCCTATTATCAAATATTGAGGTTTGTTCTATTTATTTTGGTCTAATAAATATCTCTGCCATGAATGTCTTTGTATCATAATCTAGACACATACATATGAACTTCTTGGGATAAGGGTCTGTGGGCTTATAAAATGTAAAGATAATTTGGCAAAATATACATATTTATATAATACATATTATATTTTTATTTATATGTGTTACATAATATGTGCATATATACATATACATACATACATATATTGAGAGAGAGAGAAATTACCTTCCAGAATGTTCATGCTACTTTTTACTCCCATCAGCAATAAATGAAAGTGCCTATTTTCCTTTATCCTCTTGTTTTTTAAAGCCAAGTCAATTTGTAGGCAAATGGTATCTCATTGTTTTAATTTGAAGGTCTTTGGCTCCTAATAAACTTGAACTTTTAAAATGTGTCCTTTAGTCCTTCCTTTTGTGTTTTTTGATTTATTTTTAATCTGAGGTCATAGTGAAAGCTTTTTGTCCTTGGATTATTTTTGTGACTTTCCAATCTCCCACAGTCCCTCCTAGTTTAAGAATTATCACCAGCTATTCCTTGTTTGGTCACTTCTAACCCAGAATGCCTCCTATCTGTCCTAGCATCATATTTCTGGCAATGTCAATCAACCTGAACACAAATATAAACCAGAATGTAAAATATAAGAAGGAAGAAAAATATAAGCATGAAGTGCATGCATATTGCTCCAGCAGGAGACCCTTATAACAGAGTTTCTTTATACAAATTTTAGCGACAGTAGATAACAGACTAGAAAAATCAGAGAGAAAAATAAATGGTGGCTCTTTGAAGCCAATTCACAGTAAATAAACACTCTTCTTTCTTGCCTGAAATTTTCCCTCTACACGCCAGACTCCTTCCTTCCTTACCCTGACCTCACCTTTCTCACTCCCTTCTCTAGGATTCAAGTATTACTATAAAGATGTTACTTACTGGATTTTC
Source organism: Avahi laniger (assembly GCA_963575035.1). Lineage (NCBI taxonomy): Eukaryota > Metazoa > Chordata > Mammalia > Primates > Indriidae > Avahi > Avahi laniger. Next base: position 22,490 of record CAUYSK010039092.1, read on the forward strand.
TCCCCAACTCCTAGGTGGCTCCTTTTTCATATGCTAATATTGCACTTCACGTAAATCTTCCATATGGCACTTGTATAATATCTCTTAATTATTTGTTCATATATCTGTTTCCCAGACTAGACTGCGAATGCCTTCAAGTCATCCTGCAGTTTGTCTTTGCAACATCAGTGCCTGATCCCACACAAAGGTTGTCGTATAATAATCACATGAGTGTCGATGTCGCTCATCCTGAGGGCATATTTGGATTGAGGACGATCCAAATATTTACCCTTATATCTAAGGCTAAATCTTATGAAATTTTGTTCATGCTCAGAGTTAGCTATTTGAAAGGAAACAAATGCACCAGCTTAAGCACCACAGAATGATGCATGGATCTACTTGAATTCCTGATGGGCTTAGTTATATATCCATGTATGCAAATGTGACAATTATAAATATCACAAATCTCCATATCTCTCCTGGTCTCAAGTTCTTGTTTTTAATTTGGTTTTAATCTGCCAAACGAGAGGGTTGTGACATCATCTCCAAGGTGTTTTCCAGTCCTGAATTCCTGTGATTCTGATTCTGCTTGGGCAAGGCTGGATGTAAAGTGTATCCCTTGCTATTTTGGGGGCAGGTTGAGGCTGGCGCTGCTTATGTCACTGTCTCAGAGTCTCAGAGACAGCATGCTGTTTACACACAACAGTGCCACCCTGCCTCTCATAGCCGATCCTATCAGACATGGTTATTTCCAGCTGTCTTCTGGAGCAGACAGCTGCCGTGTCCAAATTTGCCTGCTTCACTATTGGAGAGTAGAGTAAGCAGAGTCACACTCCTTGCAGGGATCTGGGACTGCTAAACAAATGCTTGGGAGAATGTGACCTCACAGGGACAGATAGCTGCATGTAAGGGCTAAGTGGGAACCACGGCTGCTTCATTTTTCATTAGGTTTGCACATTTGTCCAGTAGCCAGCTGGGGCCAGAACTGGGGGAGACAGTCAAAGACAATTAAAAAAAATTAATTAAGAACAAATGAGGCTAAAGAAATTAAGAAAATGGCACAAATTTGCTACCTGCTAATAATACTTTTTGTAAGTATGTAAGCTTATAGATATGAGTATTTTTAAATGTGTTTGTAAGTATGTAGATATTGTATGTAGCAATGGTACAAAACCATGATATCACAAGGAGCTAAAAATGTCCAATAATTTGAGAAATTGTTACCAACATCCTCCTAGTCTGCACAGTGTTGGACAGATAGATACTTTTGAGATTTGGGTACTCTTCTTAGTGCTAAATTTGGGCAGAAAGTTAAAAATGGTTAGAAGTGATAGAGATAGGGATAGGTATAGAGAAAATGGAAAATAAGACTTAATAATCATATAATCAAAATGACTTTCGCATACCACAAAGCTCCAGTAGGCCTGTGCGTGTTTACTCAATCTGTTGCTATATACAAAAAACGCTCAAGTGGACAATTTCAAAGATGGAATCAAGACCTCTATTTTGCCCTTAGCAAAGCTGTGTGACACTTAGTTGAAGGCCTGTCATCTCTACTTCAACCAGATAACTGAGTTGCTGGGACCAAAGGGAGACTGGAATGCATCTCTTCCCTTACCCCGCCTGCTTAAACAGCTTCTATTTTGTGCCACAGCCAAGTAGACTTGTTTGCAAAGACAGCGGTGGGGTCTGAATAGAGATGACCTCATTTCCAACAGGTTATAAACAGCTCCCCAAAAGGACCAAATTTCCCCAATTCAAGTTGAATTCAGAGGGATAACAAACTCACGTCTCAATCATTTAGTCTCTTTTACCTGGTTTCTCCTTGACAAAAGAATTGGAAAGACTGATTTAGATGTTAGCTTCTTGCAGTTGCTGCAAGGCACGAAAGAATTTTTTTAGTCAGGTTCTAGCAATACAACAATTTCATTTATACAAATTATTTTGAATGGCTCTTTGTGATGTGCAAAGAATTGTACTGGTCCTGGCAGAGAGCTTCCAGGGCCCCAGGGAAGAGTCTTCAACAGAGAGGTTATCCACTACTCACCTTTTTAAGAAGGAAAAGATTTACTTTTGGTAAAATTCAGGAGCCATTATTAAATAAAGACTGATAACAAAAATGAAACCTAAGTCTTTGACAGTTTCTCTAAAATTTTATTACATAAATTTGAATTGCACTGACTTTTCATAATAAGGTCTAGTAAGAATAAGGATATTTGTATATCTCCACTGAAAAGAATTCCTCTTTTTATATGCGTGGACAATATTTAATTTTACTAGGTCATAGATAATGGGAAACCCATGTGTTACAGAGATCGAGTCCTTAGTTTTCAATAAGCATTTATAACAGGTACATAAGCTAATGAAGAAGTATTATTTGGTTATAAATGATTGCAAGATATTTCATAATAACAACCACACCATCACTTTAATATGCTTGCCAAGTACAATGAAACATTTATCAAATATATTTCCAGCCTGTAGTTGGGAAAATGTAGTTATTTTTAGAGAGTCTTGAGAAATTTGTTTTCTCAGATGCTAGTTTTCTAGCATTTGGAGAGGACCTTAACTAAGCCACTTGGTATGGGAAATGACCAGGATGGTAGAGACTCCACAGTGCCATCTGCCCCTCCTGTTTTTAAAAGTCTCTTTCCTGGTGCTAGTGACACTAGAACAGAATATATTTCTTGAAAAAATTGCGTCACCTGAAATGCAAAAGTATTTCTCTTTTTGAACACTGAACAAGGACAAACCTTATCTGGCTTTTCTATAGCAAAATATACACACAATTAACACTTACTAAATGCCAGGAACTGTGCTAAGTACATTATACTCCTAATTCTCAAAAGGTCCCCATCACACCATCGTCATATGGCGATAACATTTTCTCCTACTGCACAGCTGAGGAAACTGAAATACAGGGTGTTAAGTAACTTGTTAAGGTCACAAAGGTGATAAGTGTCAGGGCCAGGGAGATCCAACCGAAGTAATGGGCTTCAGAGACTGGATGTGTAGCCTCTGCATTATTCGGCCTCATCTGGCCTCATCAACACAATTAGCAAAAGCTGTAAGGAGCCAGGAGCCAAGTGCCTATGTGTGTGTGGGAGGAGGCATCTTTATTACTAAAGATTCTATTTAAGGTCATGTTTTCATAGGAAATAGGCTGCCACTTTGCTACTTTATAACTCATATTGCTAAAGTTGAAAATCCAGGTGCCATATTTTAGCTGCCTTAAAGACACTGAAGTACCGTTTCACCTGGGAAAACTAAAAACTAGAACTTTATTTGAAATAAAGATAGATGTAGCTTGAGACTTTAAAAGAAAATCAATTGTCTCTAAATTTTTTGAAAACTTTCAAGCATACAGAAAAGCTGAGAGAATAGCATATGGAATAGCTATAGAAGAGTTACCTAGATGTATCATTGCTAACATTGTGCCATATTTACTTTATATATTTTTTATTTTGCTCAAGTATTTGAAAGCAAATCACAGATATCATGGCATGTAACCCTGAATATGTAAGTGTGTTTGAAAAATAAGAACAATTTCCAACATTTTCCTACAATTTGTAATAATAGCAGAATTATTAGCACGTCTAAGAAAATTATAATAATTCCTTAATATCATCTAAAAGGAAAACCATATTTAAAAATTCCTCCAATTGTATAGAACATATATTTTACAATTGCTTTGTTCAAGTCATAGTCAAAAGAAGATCCACACATTGCTTTTGCTGGATATAACTCTTAAATCTCTCTTTCTAATTTCTTTTTGAATTTGTTTCATTGGACTTCTATAAAGTCCTTCTTAAATATCCCTTAAAATAAACAAGAAACTTTTTAAAATTCAAAAACAAAGATCAGTACCTAGAGTTGATATCTTCTTTAGAGAAATTAAGTAAAAGATAGCCACCTGTATCTTTCAGATATCCTTTCCAAACTGTCTAGTGCAATGACTTTTGTCTGCCTCTTAGCATGGTCTCATCCTTTCCAGCCCATGTCTCAGATCAAAAACAACGAAAAAATTAAACCTTAGAAATTCAGAGCTGAAAGATCAATGATGTTGGAGATCAACTGACATAACCACCTCATTTAACACATTAAGAAACCAAGTTTCAAAGTAATTAAATAAATTGTCCTGGGTCACTATATATTATCAGAAAATGGAAGCAAAACAAAAGTCCAGTAATATCACAGTAGAAGATCATATTACATGGTCCCCATCCTTCTAAAAGATTTTAGAACAAATGACTTTTCAGATCCTATGCTCTGGCACAAAAGTCAATAATGCTATTCCTGACATTCCAATTTATATCTGCACAGCACGTTTTACCAAACTAGTCCACAAGCGAGCTTCAAAAACCCAGTTCAAAACTGTTAACGTGAGAGCAAAACTTTGTGGGGAGTCTTTTGTGCTCCTCTGTAAGCCTGTTGAGGCCACATACAGAACTGGATGGACTATGTCTCCCAGCAGAACCTCATAAACTCAGCTACTAACAGGCTTAAGGAGACCAAATACAATGCCTTCTTCCCAAACTGTTTTGAAATCTAACTTTTCTCCTAGCATTGGAGAAATATTCTTTCTCTTTCCATGTGGTTCTGGTGAGACTGCCAGTCATGATCTTTCTCTACCCAAAAGGAAGCATTATCCAGCTTGGCTAATGAAGAACCCATTCCCCCACTCAAATGGCTTATAGGGTACACGTGCAACCCAAGCAGGGCTGTCAGAGCACTCACGCAGTTCGATATATGAGAACTGTGAATAAAACCGTTCTCTCTTTCTTTTGGATAATACACTCTAGGGTGTGAGCTTTGACAACCTTTCCTGCCTAGAAACCTTATGAGAACTTTAGGTCATGCAGATCTGGGAGACAGAAAGAAAGAGCCCTGACAACAATACTTAGGCCTACTTGGAATTCTCAATTAAGTGAACTAAAATGTTTACTAGATTTCAGTCATTTACGTCCAAAAGAATTCTTATGAGTACAAGGATCTGTTTTGCAAAGTAATAAAGTCCTAAGGTTTTAAGACATCTAAAGCTAGTGGTTTGCACCTTGTCACAACTATTTATAATTTTGAAAACATAAGTTGCACATGTACGGGGTGATCTATCCAGCAGTGATCAATCAGAAATAAAATCCTTTTCATTAGAGAGACGTGCTGAAGACTTCATAATTTAGGCCAGGATGAAAAATCACCTTAGAGTCTCAGAGAGTAGCCTGATTTAGAAAGGTAGAAATATGGAACCTTGGAATTACTTGGGAACCTTCCTGAGGAGGATATATATCACCTTGGCTAAATCACTGAGGGTTGCTCTCCTGAGAAAGGTGAGCATAAGGCTAACCTCAAAGATAGGAGGAAAGGAGGCAAGATCAGTTACCCTTCCTTTGGTTGGGTGACTAAGGAGGAAAAGGCATGGGGGCCAGGGCTTGGGAGTTAGTATGCACAAGACTGGATCTGCCCAAGCCCCTTAGTACCTGCTTGCAGTTTAGAAACTGGCTGTCTGTGTATAATAGCCATTGCTGGGGATCAAAACATGGACAGCCTTTGGCCAACCTTAGAACTGATGAAGTGGAATGGCTGCCGTATTCTGGGCCTGCAATCGCTGTTCCAGCTGTGTAGGGTTAATCTTTGAGAAGCAGCAGCAATAGAGTTCTGATCTGCCTCCATCTCTCTCTCTCTACTTGTAGCCAGAAGTGCCACTCTTTGGACTGGATGAACCTGCAGGGGGTATGGAGTGAGTGGACAGGGGAAAGGCAGGGAACTTCCAGAAAAAAGTACTAGACTTTCAGCTAAGGAAGAAATGTGGGTCCTTGGCTATGGTTTGAATGTGTCCCCCTAAAAAGCATGCACTGGAAATTTAATCCCCAATGCAACAGTGCTGGGAGGTAGGGCCTAATAGGGTGTTTAGGTCATGAGGGCTTTACCCTCATGAATGGATTAAGGAGGCTTGAGGTGAGGGTTCAATCTTCTGCTCTCTCTCACCCATATGATATCTCCCACCATGCTTTGAGACAGCATGAAGGCCCTCACCAGATGCTGTCCCCCAATGTTGGGCTTTCCAGCCTCCAGAACTGTGAGAAATAACTTCCTTGCTTTATAAATTACCCAGTCTCTGACATTCTATCACAGCAGCACGAAATGGACTACACAGTTCTACAGCAATTAATTGAAAATGAAAAAAAAAAAAGTGATTAAGTCTTTGTACCAGGATTTGTGGAGCAGTTTATATTGGTCAGAGACATCTCTAGCTATGGCTATATAAAAATATATATCTATGATTGATAGACAGATAGAACATATAATTTCATTTGCTAAGAGGATTTGGGCATTCAAAGAAATCTTAAACCATATTCTTTGACATTTGATCTGCCAACTGTGAGATCTTCAAAAGTGCCCTCAATTGAGAATAACACTGGGCTCTCTTTTGCTCAATACTGGGCAGACTTTCTGCAATATATTTAATGCAAGTTTTTATATGCACTCCAAGGGAGGCAATACAGTTTGTAAACCAGACTGGAAAATGATTAATTATTTGTTCTTACCCATAGGTGGTACATACCTGTAGGTCACATTCAGTGTATTGGTATAGACACCAGACTGCCACTACATTCCCTTCTCAGTGGGTTAATTTTACTTAGAGACCACGTTGTAAACTTCTCTTGAAAATTGCTTTACATATTGCTCTTTGTTCTACCTAAATCACTCCCTCACAGCCTGTGTCCTTTGTAATTTATTAGGTACCTTTCACAACCTCTAACAAATTCCTACTATCTGGTCTTATCCCTTTTGTTATTCCACCTACTAGAAATATTTATTAGGCTTCCTCAGTCAGCTCAATCTTCCTTCAGTCATCACTGTCAGGCTCCCTAACAGAGATTTTTCTGTCATCCGCTGGGGATCTTGCTTCACCCTCTAGTCTTTATTGTTCTGGAAACATTTTTGGTTTCAACATAGGCAATTAATCATGCACATTTATGACCTGTAATCTCCAAGAAGGCTTCAGGATGTACCCAGTGGGAGAGTTCATGGACTAGTAGGCAAAATACCAGCTCAAATGGGGATACTTGATACTCCAGTATTTCTGGCTCTAATAAGTATTGTCTGAATCTCTGTTAAAAATATACATTAAAATGTGCTGATTTTCTGATTTAGTGAGAAGGTAGGAAGTGAAAGAGATCGTTTTAGGGCTCTTCCACTTTTTCTCCAGTTTGCTCTCCCTACAAACATCTCTGTTCTTTTAAATCCTTTCCTGTCGTTGTTCCTTTTGCCCTTTACTATCTGTTACAACCTGAAAGTTGGCTCAGCCCAAAAATATTACTGGGCAGAAAAATCTTAATAGGGTACATGGTCATGGGTAGAAAGGTGGTTGCAAAATATATTGTTGGAGTGGGTTACAGATAAGAGCTGAAATCTGGAAGGGATTCCACTGCTCTGGTAATAGAAACAGAGAGAGAAAATAAAATCATCATTCAGTATAAATCCATCTTCTAACTTGGTCCAATAGCTGTCCCCAAAGCCACTATGTCACAAGATTTTATCTCATGATTTTTTTCCTTTCTAAATTATACAAGTCATGCCTGTTCCTTGTAAGAAAATCAAATAATACAGAAGTCTAAAAAAGTCTAAAAACCTCCCAAGCCTGTATCCCTGGAAGGAGAAATTGATTACAACTTGCTAATTTTTTAGATTTGCAAATTTTTATATATACATGTATTTTTTTCAACATAGACACCATATAAAGAGTTTTTTCTTTCAAAGAGAATTAGTTTATTATTTTGCATAAATGAGGTCACAATAGACATACTTTTCTGCATATTCTTCCCTCTTACTCTAGCATGGACACCATAATTGCTTATTTTGAGATATATAGATTTGATGTTTAATGGGCAACTCTCTACAGATTATTATTTATGAGTCAATATTTACTTAGTTTATTCTACAAGCAGTGAATGAAAAATATGACATCTGTTCTTATGGAGCTTAAATTTTATTAGAGAAATAATAAAATTTGTTTTATTATTTTACATACCAAATAAATATGTAAAAAGGAAAAATATCAGATAGCAATAACTGCTAATCAAATAGCAAAAATATGGCAGCGTGAGAGAATGACTGGGTAACTACTTTACATTTTTATGGTATTTTAAGTCTTATTCACCAGGAAAAAACAAATGTATGAGTTTTATATCATAGTTTTGTATAATTAAATTCTTGGTCTTCAAAAATATCTTCCAAATGCTAACAATTGGAGGTATAAACTCTAGCAGGCTTTGTGCAATAATATCCTATAAGGCCAGTGCTTTCTAAGTCAATCACTATGGGTCTGATTGACCTTGGCAGTATTACAGGGTCATATTTTTACATGGCTGAACTGTTCTTGAACAATTTCTACAATGTACCAGGTACAAATAGTCTTTTCTTCAGCACCAGGCATGCGTGTCTTATCTTCCCACCCATTCTTCTTCCCCTCCACCCCCCCCCACCTTTTTCTTTCATTACTTTTATAAAAGAAAAGCTATTGTAGGACATGTAAAGAAAATTCGTCCCCATGGGCTTTTTTTTTTTTTCCTTTCAGGCTGCCCTTTCTTCCTGCTATGTTATAGTTGAAGTACTACACTCATGGACTCCCAGTTTATTCTTAAGATGGATTTTATTTGCAAGTTTATCTGGTTGTTTTGTGGCTCCAATGTTGCAAAGAATAACCTCTTTTCATTTCCATCAGAGGAAGGACAAGAGCTAGGAAAGGGATGTGGTTCTATCAGCAGTTCACCTAGGAAAAATTCCAATCTTTTTCAGCACTAGTCTACAAAGGAATTGCAATGTCATCAGAAAAGAGACAGATTGTAGTCAATGCTTAACTATCAAAATATTTCCAAGAAAATATAATTTTTGATTAAAGAAGTAAAATCCATTTCCATGAAAGCAATCTTTTTTTCCTCTGGATGTTTCAACCCAGCATACTGGATGAGGGGGTGGGGCGGTGTTGGGGGTGGAGGAGAAATACTAAACAGGAAAACAAGGGTGTCAGGCAGGATCAAAGCAACGTCCCAGGTGGCATGTTGGAACAAGTAATTGAGACTTTAAAGATGAGATAATTGACAAAAGTGTAAACAGGTAAAATGAAGCCAAGAAGGGACAGTGAAATATTGAGGAACAGTAGCTAGTTTTACTACTCCTAGGGCTGAAAAGGCAAAAGAAAGTGGGGCAGCTATGGATGCTGATGGCTGCAGACTTCCACTGAGGGACCCAGCCAAGCCACAGCTCAGCAGAGCAGGAGTTGGGGGAATAAATATCCCAACTTCACTCTCCTACAAATTTGCTTCTCCTAATGGCACTCCCATTCGTGGAACCCGACCTGGAAGCTGAGAGCAAGTTTGCTTGTGGTTGCAGTTCATACAAGTTGGCATGTCAGGGCAGAGAGCCCTGTGGAGAGGGGCAGAGAGAGGATCTGCAGAGCAAAGTATCCAGCCCATCCGATCCCACCGCATAGGAAATCTCCAAGTCCTGGGCCTTTTTATCCCTCTCTGGGCTTGGTGGAATCCCAAGCACCAAGATTCTGTTTCCTTGATTCTATATGTCTTATTTGAAGTGGAGGAGGTAAATGGTTGAAAAGAATAGTTGAAATAATGTCAAAAAGCTTTTTAAAATTCTTAGCACCTTTTTCTTTTTCTTCCTTAATATATTCACAAGGTGATTCCCACCCACCCCCTGTCACTTAAAAAAAAGTTTTATGGGTAATTAAAATGTTTTGAGTAAAATATGAATGTGCTACATGGAGGTAATCTAAGCATGCCAGCTTAGAAAAATGATTTAACTTTCATGTAACATTTCCTATAATACCAATATCAACGTGAAACGTTCATGGTATTTGTTCACCATTTTCATATTTTTCTAGATTTAGTGTGAGTATTCATCAAAATTAAACAGCATTAACAGCTTTTGGGCTCCACTAAATTATGAGCTCCCTGAGAGGGGTCCACATGTATCTTTTTGTCTCCCTAGAGCCTGAGTAATGGGTTTAGCAGTCAATTCATAGAGGCTATGTGTCTTTTGATTACTGTACGTTAAGCACTGTACTAAATGCCTTTTAAAAAGTAATCTCCTTCAATCATCAAAACAACCCTAAAAGTTTACAGATAAGAAAATTTAAGCAAAAAAAAAAGAAAAGAAAATTTAAGCTCAGAGAAGTTAAATAATTTGCCCCAGGTCAGGCAACAATAAATATTACAGTCAGGAGCTAGCCTAGGTCTGAATGACTACTATGTTACACTTTTAACTAACACGTTGAATTGCCACTTAGAAGTATATAAGACAAGGAGGTATACAGAGGGCTTTCTACAGTGTCTGGGCAAAAACACTAAAGACATTGAAGGTGGTATTATTATAAGTGTCACTGTCATTATGCTGAGGGATATGAAAAGTCCCTACCTTGGAGTACATTAAATTGTGGTAAGGAGTGTTGGATAATTACTCGAATGACTGTAATGTAAGATAGAATCTGGAAAGGATCATAAGACAAGTACAAAGATTCGAATGAGGGTGGTGGCCCCTTGAGCAATGAACAGGAGATGAAAGAATGTCACTCCAGGTGGAGAGAACATCACGAACAAAAGCAGTGAGGTTGGAACACACAGGGTGTGTACAGGGACCAACAAGGAATTTAATGACTGGAGCATGGGAAGGTGCTGGGAACAAGGAAAGAAACGACTGCAAAGGTAGGTTAGAGCCTAGTGATTAATCTACTTAATGGCACTGTCACCCAGTACATATTTCCAGAACTTGTTGACAAGAGAGCTCATCAAGTGTCGTGATGAAATCTAAAAACATTTAATCTACTGAATTTCCCTAATCTAGCAATTTTGCAACCTTGACAAAAACAAAATGAAGTCAATGTGACAAACCACCCTTAGTCCTGCTTTCCTCCAATGTGTCTTCCATGCTACAGGCAGTGTGAACCTCTTAAAATTCAAATCTAATTATGTAGCATTTTCCTTTAAGAATATGATTTGATTCTCATTTCCCAAATTTAACACACTGACCTGTTCAGCCATATCTCTTACCAAACCCCATCTTTAAGAGGTTCCAGCCACACCAGACTTCTCTCTGTTTCCTAGACGTGCTCTTCCTCCTGGGTAGAACACTCTTCCCTCACACCTCCTTCCCTGTCTGAGCCATCTTCCAAGTCCCAACCTAGCTGTCTCTTCTTTTATGAATTCCTTCCTGCAGCTTCCTTCATAGACTCCCTGCAGAGTTCTCACGGGTCATTGGTTGCGTACCTCCATGTGTGCACTTGCCACAATATTTTATCATGTTAATTTAAATTTCAGAGGCTCTTTCTTGTTTGTTTTTATAGTCCCAGTTTCTCAAGCAAAGTAGGCATGCAGTAGGTATTCACTGACTTTTTTTAAAAAAAATGAATGAAATAGTGGCAATTTCCTCATGGAAAGGTTTAGCTTGAAAGTCACAGAATCAAGCTCTGTTCTTGGATGGGGAGATTTCAGCACCTGTATGGATAGCCCAGAACTTCTCACCCTCCCCTAGCCAATCTCTAAAATGGTTGTCGAGGTAACATGCTTAGGCTGTCCAGGGGGCTGCAATATGCCCCCACGATTATGGCATTTGTATTCTGTTCTCTTTACTTCAAATATTGTCAAGGGTGCTTTCTCTTCAGTTTCTGGACTTTTAAAGAATTCTTTTTAACAAAGGTATACTTTTATCCTTATACTTCAATCCTGAATCCCAACCCATTAGGTTGTAAGATTATATTTGCTATTCTTTTTCTTCCAAGAATTACTGGAAATCACCCAAACCACTCTTCCTTCGAATCACAGATATGGTCCCTCCCGAGTAAGGAGTTTCTATTTCTTTCCATGGTTCCTCCCAAGCCAATCTCGTTACCCTCAGGATTCCGTGCAAAACCACTTGGGGGAGGGCTGGACAATCTATCCTCATCAATTCATATCAAACTGCATGCTGTGTACAATGTCATTTTAAGTATTTATTATTTATATACCTTTTGATCAAAAAAATAATTTGAGACAACCAATTTTATTAGTTTAATGGTTCTCACTTAAGAATGGCTTAATTCAATTAATTGAATTTTATATGATCCTTTTTCAAAGATAATTTCCTCAAGAGCCAAAACTTTATCTTCATTAGATTTTATTTTCTAGCATTGTTTTCCCCTAAATTCAACAACTTAACTTGTCTTTAAACTCATCTGAATGTAGGTCTGAAACGGGAAGCTGCTGGTCCCTGCTTTTCTTATGGACCAGGAAAGAGACGAGTGGAGGAAGATTCCCAGCTTAAGTCTTATTTAGGCAACTAAGTACTCATGTAAATTACATAGACTTCTCAAACCATACAAGGGTACCCCATCATCCAGACCTTATTTTAAATCATTTTAATCATGAAATCTACTAATATGTGACAGAGATTAAGGTTCTGGAAAAAATTATAAAAACAGGTTGGAACATGGGAATGATTAGATGATTGTGGAGAACAGGCCCCTAAAGGGAGTGAGGGGTGGGTTTGGGAGGAGCTTCCAGTGACACAAACAGTTAGGGGAATCTCTCCACTGCATCTGTCATCTCTAGTAGGAGGATCATCTGAAGGCTCAGGCAGCAAGGAGGGAGAGTGTCAGTCAAACAGTCGATATTGGCATTGGGGCCCCTGGTAGATATAGCAGCTTTTGAATTATTTGGCAACACCCAGAGTCACTCATCAGGCGCACTTGTCTTAGGTCACTTGTTTATTCCCATGACCAATTTTATTTGTTCAAGAAAGGAAAGATTAACATTTTTTTTTTTTTTTTTTTTTTGAGACAGTGTATCACTCTCTTGCCTGGGGCGAGTGCCGTGGCATCAGCCTAGCACACAGCAACCTCAAACTCCTGGTCTCAAGCAATCCTACTGCCTCAGCCTCCCGAGTAGCTGGGACTACAGGCATGCGCCACCATGCCTGGCTAATTTCTTCTATATATATTTTTAGCTGTCCAATTAATTTCTTTCTATTTTTTTGGTAGAGGTGGGGTCTCACTCTTGCTCAGGCTAGTCTCGAACTCCTGAGCTCAGAATGATCCGCCCACCTCGGCCTCCCAGAGAGCTAGGATTACAGGCGTGAGCCACCGCGCCTGGCCGAGAGCTAAATTCTTAAAGAAGCTTATGGGGTCCAGAAGACAATGGAATAACATCTTTAAAACTGCTGAAGGAAAATTACTGCTAATCTAGAATTCCATATCCAGCAAAAATATCTGTTCAAAAACAAAGGAAATATGATAACATTTTCAGACAAAATCTCATAGACCCACCATTAAAAAAAAATACCACAGGGGCTTCTTTAGCCAGAAGGATAATAATCCCAGATAGAAGCACAAAAATGCAGGAGGCAAGGAACAGCATGGAAAGGGTAACTTGATTGATTTATCAAACAATAATAGCAATGACTTGTAAGGTTTTAAACATTAATATTTGATGGAGGAGATATATGATATAGTCTAATGATCTTTCAGCAACTGGAAAGAAGAAAGAGTGCTAATTTTTATTAGACTGTGATAAATCAATATGTAAGTAGTAATCTCTAGGATAACTACTAAAGAGCAAAAGCATGCATAACTGAAAAGTCAATATAAGGGAAGAAATGGAATAGTATTTTTTAAAAATTTGACTGTCCTATTAGAAAAGCAAGAAGAGAGTACCAAAGAAAATGTATCCAGTGGTACAAATAAAAAATAAATAATAAGATGGTAGATTTAAACCCAAATATGCAATTGCATTAACTGTAAACAAACTCAAGGAATGAGGTAAGTGAGGGTCAATAAGGATGAGAAAACTCAGGCAGAAAAAGCACCAGAAGATGACACAGTGATGGATAAACAGTAGCAGGGGACCAAAACCTAACTAAGGCGACAATTTGAGGGGCCTGGGCGTTGAAGTAAGGGGGGAGGAAACAACACCAGAGGGACTTACCTGTTTGGGATAGCCATTCCAAACCTCCCATAGGTCATACACCCAAGGTTTCTGAAAAAACAAGGAGCCAAGAGAGATGAAATAAGTTTGTCAGAGCTGAAGGCTGATTTTAGCAGAAAACCTAAGCTCTTCCTGATGTTATTTATAGGAGGCAAAGATGCACAGGAAGGTGCACTTTTGTTGTACATATTTTTCCCTCTGTAGGTATTTCTAGGTATTCCTTTGTAACACTCTTGTGAACTTCACTACTTCCAGTGAATCTGAGACGAGTGCATAGTGCTGTCTTCTAGAGAAAACTGTTTCAAACAAGTGAATCTACTTACAAAATTATTTCCAAACCAGTTATAGTATTGCTTCTTAGGCAATAAAAATATCTTGAGATAGCTGTAGCAATATTTGAGAGAAATCTTGAATCTTGAAGGAAATCTCAAAAATATTAGTTATGTTACTGAAAGTATTATATTCTAAAGGAATTCACAAGCAAGAATTTTAAGGACTAAAGACAAATTCCAATGAAAGATATCAAAAAGATAACTTACATCATAGAGAAATGCAATTCCAGCAATAGTCATCATTAGGTAAAATGCAAATCGCCAGCTGTCAAAAGAAAGAAAGTACTTTACTCCCTTGTAAAGGTGATTGAGGTTTGAGGAGAAAAGGCTTTGTTATGGCAGAGTTTGGAAAGCACACACTCTGGAGTCAGAGAAATCTAAGTGCATATCTCAGCTCCATCGTTTATTAGATGGGTGCGAGCTTAGGCAAATTACTTAACCTCAAGAAGCCTTAACTTCATCTGTAAGATGCAATAACAACATTTACCTCAAAATGTAAAAAAGAATTGAAGATAATTTGTGAAAGTATCAATCATAGCTCTAGTATAAAGTAAGCAATAATAAATGGGAGTCATTATTATTATTATTATGGCTAGCCCAGTTCCAGACACACAATAAATGATGGTTTGATATCAGTATTATTAGTATTAGTATTATCACCATAACAAGAAGGAATCTAATTAGTCTAATCACTTATTTTATCCCCATTTAATTCTCGGTTAAAAAGTTTCTGTGTGGCCATATTTTAGTCTTTTCTCCTAAAAGCAGATTTTGAAAAAAAAGATTTTCCTCATGTATGGAGAAAGATCTATAGATTAAGAGACTTTAAAGACATATCAACCAATTGCAACATATGGGTCTTATTTTGATCCTGATTCAAATAAATAAACTGTACAGAATATTATGAGACAAGGAAATCTAAACACTGAATATTTACTGTTATTAAATAAAAATTTCTTAGTTACGATGCTGATATTACGATTATGTTTAAAATAAAGAGTTCTTATCTTTTAGAAATACATACTAAAATACTTACAAATGAAATCATACAATGTCTGATATTGTTTCAAAAATCATCTGTGGTGGGGGAGAAAAGTAGGTGGGGGTACAGATGAGAAAAGATTGGCCTTCAGTTGATCAGCATCAAAGTTGGTGGTTGGCAAAAGTGTATATAGTTCATTATGCAGTCTTTCTACTTTTATAAATGCAACTTTCCAAAATAAAAAGCTTTTTTGTTAGGCTGGGCGCAGTGGCTCACGCCTGTAATCCTAGCACTCTGGGAGGCCGAGGCGGGCGGATCGTTCTGAGCTCAGGAGTTCGACACCAGCCTGAGCAAGAGCGAGACCCCGTCTCTACCAAAAATAGAAAGAAATTAATTGGACAGCTAAAAAAATATATATAGAAAAAATTAGCCGGGCATGGTGGCTCATGCTTGTAGTCCCAGCTACTTGGGAGGCTGAGAC
>CAUYSK010039094.1:0-38498 GCA_963575035.1 Avahi laniger
CTGGGAAGATTTCCCTTCAACGCTGTCCTTCAGGGATGTCCCAGAAAGGGGCTGTAGCTGTAGCTGTCCACTTCCAGGCAGTGCCTGCATATAGCTCAGAGCCATCTGTAAACCAGGCCCGAGTCTTCTCTTCCTCTGTCAACTGATAATGACAAACTTCTTATGAGGCTGCAGGCGCAGGCTGGGAGGGAGGAGGCAGTGTAGCAGGAGTGGGCACCGTGGGCATTTGCGCCACTTCTTCATGTAACCTGTGTCTTCGGGGCCTGCTCAGGCCTGATCACATATTTACTACTTCCTTTTAATGACTGAATGCTGCTGTACATGCCCAACTTTATGGCTTGGTGGGTCAGATGACACCCAGTTCATGATGGGCAGCTCAGGTCGCATGGTAACTTGGTGGCCCATGGTCAGTCAAGCTACTAAGGCCCAGTACAGGCCAGGAGCTGTCTCTCAAAGGCAGAGTAGTTATATTCAGAGCATGGCAGGGCTTTGCTCCAAAATCCTAAGGGCCGGCTCTGTGATTAACCTACAAGGGCCTGCTAGAGGCACCGAACAGCAACCCTGTCTGCCACTGACGCTTCAGGCACCCTTGGAGCTTCTGGATCAGATGGCCCAAGTGGCAGAGCAGCTTGCACAGCAGCCTGCACCTGTTGCAGAGCCTTCTCCTGTTCTGGGCCCCACTCAAAACCAGCAGCTTTTCACGTAATTCAGTAAATGGGTCAGAGTAACACACCCAAATGAGGAATATCTTACCTCCAAAATCTGAAGAAGCCCACTAGGCATTGTACCTCTTTTTTGGTTGTAGGACGAGCCAGATGCAGCAACTTATCTTTCACTTTAGAAGGAATCTGTTGGCATGCCTCACACCACTAGATCCCTAGAAATTTCACTGAAGTAGAAGACCCCTGAATTTTTGTTGGGTTTATTTCTCACCCTCTGACATGCAAGTGTCTTACCAATACGTCTAGTCTTCTTGCTCATTAAGTCCAATCAGTATGTCATCGATGTCATGGACCAGTGTGACACCGTGTGGAAGGGAAAGATGATCAAGACCCCTGTGAACTAAATTCTGATCTAGGGCTGGGGAGTTGATGATATACCCTGAGGCAGGGCAGTGATGACGTATAGCTGGCTTTGCCGGCTGAGAGCAAACTGCTTCTGGTAGCCTTAGGGACAGGGATGGAGAAAAGGCATTGCCAGATCAATACCTGCATACCAGGCACCAGGGAATGCGTTCATTTGCTCAAGCAATGAAACCACATCTGGTACAACAGCTGCAATTGGAGCCACCGCCTGGTTAGGTTTACATTAGGCTTAAGTCATCACCCGGTTAATCCACTGTCGTTCTGCAAGATCCATCTATCTTCTGCACAGACCGAATAGGACAGTTGAATGGGGTGTGGTGGAAATCGCCACTCCTGCATCCTTCAAGTCCTTGATGGTGGCACTAATCTTTGCAGTCCCTCCAGAAATGTGGCAGGTCCCCCTCGTTCTGTATCACATCCAGCGGGTGCCCTGGGCTACAACACGAAGCCCCGTCATTCATTTCACTCCGCAATAGTCACTGGCTAAAGATGGACAAGCTTTTTCTGGTCTGTTCCTACCAGCCTTTTGCACACAGCTCTCTGCACATGTGTGAGTGTTAGAAGTGAAATTGCTGTATCTAGAGGTTCATTCATTCAACAAACACCTAATGAGCGTCCACTGTTCTAAGCGCTGGGGAGACATCAGAGAATAAGGCAGACAAATGTCCCTGTCCACGTGGAGCTGGCATTCTATCTGGGGAGGGGGAGGAAAGTGTCCAATTTTTATTTCTGTAGATGCCCACAAGGCCCTAGAAGGTTTCAGCCCATCAGTGAGGCACTTGCTGACTTCCTCTGCACTGCTCTCTGTGGGGTGGAGCCTGCAGCAGACGGGTGGCTTCCTCAGCCTTTGCTCTCTGCAGAGTGCGATGCTGCCACAGCCCATTGGGGGATGTGGATGTGTGTGCGCGTGTATGTGCATGTGGCCGTGTGTGTGTGTGTACGTGTGTTGGGAAGGGGGAGATGCAAACTGAATGGTCTTTGAGAGACCGAGGAGAAGTAGGAGTGAAAGAGACCACTTAAAGGTGTTGGAAGGAGTGGCAGAAGAAATGACCCACTGAATCTAGGCATGACGAGCCCCCCACAGATCACACCCACAGAGGGTGTGTGGGAGCAGTGGCAACGAGGAATCTAGCACTGTCTTGGAACATGCCATTGTGCAACGGTTGCGTGGATACTCTTGGGATCACTCAGACTGTTGTGTAGACACCCTTGCAGTCATAAAGTCAGGGGTGTGAATAATCCCAGAGTCAGAGTGGGGTGTGGACGCTCCTGGGGCTACACAGATGGTGGTGTGCACTGCTGTGGTAGCGCAGACAGGAGTGTGGACACCACACAAGGCTGCACGCACCGTAGTGTGGACAGCCTTGGGTTCCTCAGAGGGGGGTCTGGACGTTCCAGAAGTCACACACCCTGTGGAGTGGACGCTCCTGTTATTGCACTCGCTGGAGAATGCACACCTTTGGGTCACACAGAGGGGAATGTAGACACTTCTGGGGTCAGATCGACTAGGATGTTGACACTCTTGTAGCACGACAAACTGGTGTGTGAGCAGTCTTGGGGTCACAGTGATCCAGGGTGGGTGTGGACATTCCCAGGATCAAAAAGATTTGTATGTGGACACTTCTGGGGTCACACAGACTTGGGAGGAGACACTCCTGAGTCATCCAGGCTGGCTAGTGGACGTTCTTAGGATCACATGTACCAGGACGTGGACATCCCAGGGCTCAGAGAGTCTGGGGTGTGTGTACCCTTGGGCTCACACAGATTGGAGTGTGGAACCTCTTGGGGTCCCAGACTGGAATGCGGGCAGCCCTGGGATGAGGCAGGTGGGGTGTGGGCACTCCTGGGCTCAGCCTAGATGGGGCAACTGTCAGGTCAACCTGAGTGCTGGTAGACAGACGTGGGGTCACAAAGACGGGGGTGTGGACAGCCCTGGAGTCAGACTGGTGTGTGGACAGACTTGAGATCACATAGACACAGGTGTGAACACTCTAAGGACCACCCAGCTGGAAAGCAGACACTCCCAGGGTCACACAGAGGGGGTTTGGGACATCCCTAATGTTAAACACACTGGGGAGTGGACACTCCTGAAGTCACATACATTGTGGACTGGACACTCTCAGTGCCACAGAGACTGAGGTGTGGACACTCCTGGGGTCATAGTCACTAAGGTGGGGACAGTCCTATGGTCACCTAGGCTGTGTTATGGACACTCCTGCAGTCTGTGATAGGGGAGTAGACATTCCTGTGGCCAAAGCAATGATGAATTGGCACCCTGGGGTCAGAGCCCGAAGTGTGGACAGTCCTGTGGTCACACAGAATAGTTCGTGGACACGCCCTGGTGTACAGACTGGGGAGCGGATACTGCTGAGGTCACAGAAATCGCAGTGTGGGCGGCCCTCGGGTTCCACATACTGGGATGTGAATTGTCCTGGAGCCACACAGACTGGGTGCAGACACCTCTGGGATCACACGGAAGTGGCAGTAAACCGTTGTGGGGCCCCACACACTGGAAGTCCTGGGCTCGCTCACATGGACATTGAATACTCACACGCTTCCTGGGTCACACGGCCTCGGGCACTGCTTGTGTCACACAGCTTTGGGGGTGGTCACTCCACACATACTGGTCTGTGGACACCACTGTAGTCATACAGATTGGAGTTTGGACACTTCTAGGGTCACACACACTGGGGTAGGGACACCTCTGGCATCACGCACAGGCATGCACACTCACGATGTCACACAGACTGGTAAGTGGCCACTCCTGAGGTCACCCAGACTGGGGCAGACACCTGTGCTGTCACATGGAATATGGAGAGGACCCTCCTGGCGTCACATACCCTGGAGAGGGAATGATGCTGGAGGTGCACACTCAGAGATCACTGACTAGGGGGTTTCACTACGACCTAAGCCGTGCACGCGATGGACAGGTTCTAGAATGTGGCCTTCACTTTTAATCACGAGGTAAGATCCACAGCCTGACTCTTTCACAGACACGGAGAATGCCGGAGGAAGAGAAACAGCTGTAATCTAGTGAACCATTGCTGGGAAGGTGTGCAGTGCCTGTGACCTTGGGCTTGTCACTGCTCTTCAGAACTGATCGTACTCGGTTTCTTTATCTGTAAAATGGGCATCACTGGTTTTCTGCCTTCTTCACCAGGACATTTTGAGGATGGAGTGAAGTTCTCAGGTTAAAACTGCTTTGCCAGCTGGGCATGGTGGCATGTCCCTATAGTCCCAGCTACTAGGGAGGCTGAGGCAGGAAGATCACTTGAGGCCAAGAGTTTGAGTCCAGCCTGGGCAACACAGCAAGACCCCATCTCTGAAAAAGAAAACCGCTTTGCAAAATAAAGCACTGCATGGATGAGAAGGCCTAAGACGTCCAAAATTCAAAGCAGTGAGCCGGCTGATTGCAGTGGCGTGGAGCAAGCAGCAGGAAAAGTAGATACCCTGTCTGCAATCATGGATCAAGCTATGTGACCTTGAGCTCACATTAGATTCCTGGTCAGTAATATGGGGATGACACCCATCTGACAGTGTGTGACGATGATAGTTGGCTATCCCCAAAAGTCACACTTTGCTTGTCCTGATGTTGAGCTGTTGCAGAGTGTTTGTCCAGCAAGAAATTCTATTTTCCACTGTCCCTTGCCCCTGGGTGGGGCCATGGGACCAGTCCTGCCAAGTGGAACTTGAACTAAAATGATGTATGTCCTTAAGAAACAGTGGTGCTCTCTCCACTTGCTTTTGTCCATGTTTCAGAGGTCTTGAGCCCTAGCGGAGGTGAAGCCACAGTGTCCAAGCAGCCTGAGATCCTTAACCGCCACATGGAAGTCCGCCCACCAACCAGGAGCACCCACAGCAGTCTGTGATGAGAGCAAGAAATCAGCTTTTACTGATATATGAAACCACTGGCACTGTTGGGTTGGTTTGTTACTGCAAGAGAAGGAATTCTGCAATGCACAGTGGACCCAGCCCTGTGTGGAGAAGCTCTCTGCAATCCGAGAAGCTCGTGTATAAGGAAGTCTTCTTCCAGGAGGGCCTCCTGGCTTCCAGGAGATGGCTCCTGCCTGCACAGCGGGCAGAGCTCTGTCCAGGTTGAGGGGAACCCAGGCCAGAGCAGCGGTGGTAGCAGGGAGAACATCTGGACCTTGAAGCTGGACACTGGCTCCACTTCGGGGAGCCCCTGGACACGGGACCTGGATCTTTAGAGACCCAGAGGTGAATGAGGTGGTGCTCAAAGAGTGGGTTGGCTTTGATAACAGGCTCCAGGGTATGTCTGGTAGAGCTCAGCCACTCCTATCCACAGATGGATCGAAGGGAGCTTTGATGTCCCTAAATGTCTCCAATAGCAGATTTCTTTTCTTAGAATGAACTCACTGTGGAGTAACTGAGGCCTACCACGCTTCCTCCCGATTGACCCCTGGCCCAGGCACAGCTCCCGGGACAAAGCCCAGAAGCACCAGCGGGGCAGCACCAGGGCTTTCCAGAGCATGGCCACCAGCAGGGCCAGTTAGTGTACACAGACCATGCCATGTGTGGGGACAGCGCGTGTCTAAGAAATGCATTTCTTTCTTTTTTTTTTTTTTTGAGACAGAGTCTCACTCTGTTGCCCGGGCTAGAGTGCCGTGGCGTCAGCCTAGCTCACAGCAACCTCAGACTCCTAGGCTCAAGCGATCCTTCTGCCTCAGCCTCCTGCGTAGCTGGGACTACAGGTACATACCAACGTGCCTAGTTAATTTTTCTATTTTTTGTAGAGATGGGGGTCTCGCTTTTGCTCAGGCTGGTCTCGAACTCCTGGCCTCAAGTGATCCTCCTACCTCAGCGTCCCAAAGTGCTGGGATTACAGGCTTGAGCCACTGCGCCCGGCCTGGTAGTTCTATTTTTAATTTTTTGAGAAACTGGCATCTTGATTTCCACTGCGATGGTTCCATTTTACATTCCAAACAACAGTGCACAAGGGTTTCAATTTATCCATACCCTCACCAACACTTTTTTCTTTTCTTTTCTTTTCTTGATAGTAGCCATCCTAATGGCTTGAGGTGGTATCTTGTTGTAGTTTTGATTTGCATTTCCCTAATGATTAGTGATGTTGAGCATCTTTCATGTGCTTATTAACTATTTGTGTATATCTTCTTTGGAGAAATGTCTATTCAAGTTCTTTACTCATTTCTGAATTGGATTGTTTGTCTTTTTGTTGTTGAGTTTTAAAAGTTCTCTGTATACTCTGGATGTTAATCCCTTACAACTGGCAAATATTTTCTCCCTTTCTGTGGGTTGCCTTTTTATTAGGGAGTATATTTCTATTCTAAAGAAAATGCCTGCCTTTCCACAGAATCTAGACTTTGTGAGGACTTGAGAAAAGACATTTAAACTGCATAAGATGGGTACGTTCACACCTAACAGGTGAAGTGCGCACAGTCTGGGGGATGGACACGCTTGAAGCTCTGACTCGGGTGGGACAAAGGCAACATATGTAACCTAAACATTTGTACCTGCATAAATGCTGAAATAAAAAAAAAGAAGATAAACCACATAAGCTCTGTAACTCAGTTTTCCTGTCCATGAAATGTGCATGCTAGAACCTAGCCTGGCTATCCTAAAGAGTAGTTAAAAGGTGATATGAAAAGAGCCTTTGGCAGTTAGGCATTCCTCCCCCTTCGAGGAATAGAAACCTCTGCTCTAGCACCTTTAAGTGAGAGGGGTTTATTTATTCCCATTACCAGAAAATTGGAGGTTGGCAGTCTAAGGCTCAATGATGTTGTGAGCAGAGTTGAAGTTTCCTTCTCTCTTTCATTTCAACCATCTGTAAGCATGCTGGCTTTTGTCCTCGTGCTTGTTGCCAGATAGTTCCAAGATGGCTCCTGCACTTCTAGATTTCACATATTTATCCCATGCAGGAGGAAGGGACCAGGACAAGTCTTTCTCCAAATAAGACGTTGTCTTTTTTTGGGGAGGGTGGACAGCTCTCCCTATAGATTACCCTTTATATCTCATTGACCAAAAGTGCATCAAATGCTACCCTCTCCTCCAGATCAATCACTGTCCAAAGGAAATGAGATTGCTACAACTGGTTAAGACCAATCGCATTCCATCCCCTTGGTCTAGGGGAAGAACTTGTCCTCCATAAGACCAGGGCCTCAGGCTGGGTGCGGTGGCTCATGCCTGTAATCCTAGCACTATGGGAGGCTGAGGAGGGAGGATTAGCTTGAGCTCAGGAGTTCGAGACCAGCCTGAGCAAGAGTGAGACCCTGTCTCTACTAAAAATAGAGAAAAATAGCCGGGCATGGTAGTGCGCACCTGTAGTACCAGCTACTCGGGAGGCTGAGACAGGAGGATCGCTTGAGCCCAGGAGTTTGAGGTTGCTGTGAGCTAGGCTGACGCCATGGCACTCACTCTAACCAGGGCAACAAAGCGAGACTTTGTCTCAAAAAAAAAAAAAGGACAGGGGCTCTTTCTACCCTGCATCTGAAGAGAGTGGGGATGGGGTAGTGGAAAGGAAGGAAATGGGGATGAGGGTGTAGGGGAAGCAGTGGAAAGTATCTGTCATAGAACTGCAGACTCAGAGGCAAAGTGAGGCAAATTCTAGCCCCAGTTCTGCATTGGAGATTCTGTGTGTCTCCAGTTCCATTCCTTGCCCTCTCTGGGCCTTGGTTTCCTCTTCTGTACTAGGAAGAGTCGAGCACAGTGTTCTCAAAGGACACTCCGTGTTTTGGTGGCCCTGTGGCTTTGACTTGGCCCCGGGGGCTAGGGCTGTGGAATGTACTACACAGCAGAGAAGGCCTACTGCGTCTTGAATGCGAAGGTCCAGAGGCTACTTGGCTTGTGTTTCCCACCACCCAGCAGGGGCAAGGATTTAACGTTCCTCTGGGATCAAGGTCATTTGGTTGTCCTTGAAGAGATCACTCTGAGTGTGTATGAGGGATGCCTGGGGCAGAGTAGTGCCCATTTCTGGGCCTCATCATGAGCACCAGTTTCCAGCCTCAGCCCTGCTGCTGCTCTCCTGCTGAGTGACCTTGAGCAAGTCCCAGGACCTCTTTGTGTCTCGGTTTCCCCATTTGCTCAGGGGGCTAGACAAGGTGGTCTCTGCTCGACTTTATGGCCTAAACTGCTGAGGCTGAGTCGCTTAAAGGAAGGAGGACAAAAGAGAAAGGTGAAGTCTTTATTCCTGGGACCGTTGGAGGCCCTTGGAGTCAGGTGACCGAGTGGAGAGGGGGACACGGGGTCAGGAGCCACCAGAGAAAGACACAGTGAGCTCCAAGCCAGTTGCCACCGAGGCCTTGACGTTGCCACCACTCAGAGCCCCTACCCTTGCCTCGGAGTCCCCGGGAAAGAGTGGATCTTCTGGTGGCCTTCGGGGCCCCCTCTGTCCACTGTCTCACTGCAGCCTGCAAGCGCAGCTCAGGTCAACCCCACTCTTCCAGTCTTGGGGCCACAGGGTTTGTTTCTACCCCTTCCCTCTAAGAAAAACCAAAACTTTTGTGGATGGCTATCTTCTTGTATCCCTTCCTCCGTCCCTCCCCTCCCTCTCTTCCTTCCTTCCCTTTTTAGTATTTAGTGAGCACCTACTGTGTGCCCAGCCTGGTGCCAGGTGCTGGGCTGGGGGTGTAACAGGGAACACGGCAGAGTGAGTCTGCAATTAAACAAGCATTAAGCTTCCTCCTCAGGAGGGTCAGCGCAGGGGAAGCAGAGGGCCTTGGGGACACAGATGAGGACCAGCCGACAGAGCCAAACATGGGTGTGTTAGCCTCCTAGGGCTGTTGTCACAAATCACCCCAAACTGGTGGCTCAAGCATTTGAAATGCATCTGATCACAGTTCCGGAGGCCAGAAGTCCAAAATCAGGGTGTCGACAGGGCTGCCCTCCCTCCAGAGGCTCCAGGGGAGAATCCCTTCCTTGCCTCTTCCGGCCTCTGGTGGCTGCCAGCTTTCCTTGGCTTGTGGCCACATCACTCCAGTCTCTGCATCCCTGGTCACATTGCCTCCTCCTCTGTGTGTGTGTCTTCTGCTCTTTCATCTGTCTCAATTCTCCCCTGCCTCCCTCTTATAAGGTCACTGTGATCACATGTGAGGCCCCTTTGAATACTCTCCCCATCTCCAGATCCTTAACTTAATCCCATCTGCAAAGTCCTTTTATGTCATGTAAGGTCACATTCACAGGTTCCGGGGATTAGGATGGGCATGTGTTGGAATGCCATTGTTCAGCCTACCACGGTGAGGGGTGCCAGAAAGATGTCCTTAGGGAGGTGACATTTCAGTTAAAACCTGGAAGATAAGGAGTTAGCCAGGGAGAAGAAACAGAGACAGAATGTTCCAGCTGAAGGAACAAATGCGTCAAGCTCTTGGACAGGAGGACAAACAAGTGTAGTTTGGGGAAGCGGAGTGGTCCAGGACAGCTGGACCTTAGGGCGCTGGGCAGGTGGCCGAGTGCTGTGCCTCCACCTGCAGGGTGGAGCCTTCTCCTCCCAGCTCCTCTCAGGACCCCAGGCCTGGTGAGGTTCCAGCTGAAGCCTGCCCACTCTGCCAACGCCACCCTGGCCTCTAGAGGCCCTGGCCAGCCTAGCCCGGCAGAGTGAAAATAAAAAAAAAAGGCATTACATATTGTGTGCCTGTATTGAACATCACATGTATCTTATAAATATATGCAGCTATTCTGTTCCCATAATAATGAAAAAATCAAAAATTTTAGAAAAAGGCAGCCTGACGTTGTGTCAGGTGCTTTGTAGGCTACGGGGCTCAAAAGTCGTGCCTAATGGCCAAGTTGAGTGCTGGCTTGTGCCAGGAGATGCAGCCCTGTACCAGGCCCGGAGACCTTGGCGGCCAGCATCCCCCCACCCAGGAAGGAAAGAGGCCTCTGCCACCTGCTGGCTGTGTGGCTTCGGGCAAGTTGCTCAGCCTCTCTGTAGAACCCTGTGTCCTCTGCTCCAGGTTGTAGGTGCTTTGCAAATGTTAGTCATTGTGAGCACCCAGAAGTCCTGCCACCCTCAGGATAGAGACAGGATTAGAGGCTAGAGGAATCTGGGGCTTCCAGGCCAGCACAGAGCCTGCCCGAAGCCCACGTCTTCTTTCGAGAGATCTATTCTCTCTTTTATTGATCAAGCTGGCTCAAGTTGGTTTGCTACCTGCAGACAAAAACATCTCATCTGATGTTTTTCATGATCTTTTTTGAAAAATTAGGGTGTTATGAAATATTTGAACACGGATGATGTTGTAATGAAAAATTGAGGTGAGGTTCAGCAGTTTCTGACATTTTGCATCTGTGGTAGGTATTAAGAGAACAACGTCCCCACCCCAGGACCTGGGGCTATGTTATGTTAGATGGCACTGGGGAGTTAAGGTTGCTAATCTGTTGATTTTAAGATAGGGGCCAGGCGCGGTGGCTCACACCTGTAATCCCAGCACTTTGGGAGGCTGAGGCAGGAGGATCACTTGAGGCCAGGAATTCAAGTCAAGCCTGGGCAACATAGTGAGATCCCATCTCTACAAAAAATAAAAAAAAACTAGTCAGGTGTGGTGGCACGACGCAACCATAGTTCCAGCCATTTTGGTCCTGTTAATTCAGTTGAAGGAAAACAACACCTTTTACTTTAACACGTCTAGTATGAGCCCATTTATAGGGACTGCTTTTGTTTCCTTCCATTTCCACCTCTCCATCCAGTGATCTCGCCTTCTGTCTGTGTACACAGGGAGCATGATGCTAATGAGGGCTGTTTCTTGGTAGTGGAATTTAGAGGTTTCTTTTTTTGGTTTTTTTTTTTTCAGTTTTTATCTTTGTGCCTTTTTGTGTCTTGGGATTTTGTTTTTTTTTTTCATTTATTATAAAGAGTAGGCATTATTATTTTTTTTTACCAAAACAATAAAGTCATGATTATGTATTTTCATTGCCAAGGCCTGTCCTGATGCCCATGGCCACCATTTCTTGAGCAGCCTGTCTGTCTCTGCTGAGGCCTCACCAGAACAAACCACCACAGTGCAGCCTCCTGCCGCCTCCTCCTCTCCCATCTTAGATGAACAGACAAAGAGATAAAATTCATCTCTGGCTATTGGGGACTGAATTGTGTCCCCTTCCAATTCATACATTAAAGCCCCCAGTCCCTCAGAACGTGACCGTGTTTGGACATAGGGCCTTTAAAGAGGTGATTATGTTAAAATGAGGCTGGCGCCCGGCGCGGTGGCTCACGCCTGTAATCCTAGCACTCTGGGAGGCCGAGGCGGGCGGATTGTTTGAGTTCAGGAGTTCGAAACCAGCCTGAGCAAGAGCGAGATTCCGTCTCTACTAAAAAAATACAAAGAAATTAATTGGACAACTGAAAAATATATAGAAAAAGTTGGCCGGGCGTGGTGGCGCATGCCTGTAGTCCCAGCTACCCAGGAGGCTGAGGCAGGAGGATCGCTTGAGCCCAGGAGTCTGAGGTTGCTGTGAGCTAGGCTGACGCCACGGCACTCTAGCCCGGGCAACACAGTGAGACTCTGTTTCAAAAAAAAAACAAAACAAAAAAACAAAAAACGAGGTTGGTAGGGTGGACCCCAATCCAGTCTGTCTGGTGTCCTTATAAGAAGAGGAGATTAGGGCACAGACGTGCACACGCACGGCAGAAAGACCACACGAAGACACTGGGAAATGGTGGCCATCTGCGCACCAAGGAGAGAGGCCCCAGGAGAAAGCAACCATCATGGCTTCCAGCCTCCAGAACTGTGAGAAAATAAACTTCTGTTGTTTAAGCCACCCAGTCTATGCTATTCTGTTATGGCAGCCCTAGTGAACTAGTGCACTGTCATTATCACCTACTTTGCTCCAGGAAAACTTCTGTGTGATGATAATTTTAAAATATGTTGGCCAGGCATGGTGGCTCATGCCTGTCATCCTAGCACTCTGGGAGGCTGTGGTGGGAGCATCTCTTGAGGTCAGGAGTTCGAGACCAGCCTGAGCAAGAGCAAGACCCCCATCTCTACTAAAAAAAATAAAAAGAAATTAGCTGGACAATTAAAAATATATAGAAAAAATTAGCCGGGCATGGTGGCGCATGCCTGTAGTCCCAGCTACTCGGGAGGCTGAGGCAGGAGGATCGCTTGAGCCCAGGAGTTTGAGATTGCTGTGAGCTAAGCTGACGCCACGGCACTCCAACTCAGGCAAGAGAGTGAGACTCTGTCTCAAAAAATAAAATAAAATAAAATAAAATAAAATAAAATAAAATGTGTTATATTCTGAGACAGCAGATTTAGTTTCTCAAAGATACTTTATTTTCACTGTCTTGTGAAAACTCCTGACAAATTGGTGACCCTGTGACAAGTCAGAATGGTGGTTCTGACTCCCTACTGGGCAGAAGAAGCACTGAGGCCCTTGGGGGACACATGACTTGGTCAAAGCCACATAGCCAGAATGCCAGTCTTCAGATCCAGCCCTGAGCATGGTGCAGAAACACTGAGATCAGGAAGATGTAGGAAGGGGGCCAGGAATTTCATCTTCCTATCTCGGACATAGTCCATCAAATCACAGTCTTCTGGAAGAATCACATTTGTGTTTGGCCCTGATCTGATAATGGCCCCATCCTATCATTCAGAGATCTTTTAAAAATAACAAAAAGCATCAAAAACATTTGTTTAAAAGTTGCTAATTTTACGGATACAAAACCAAACTGAACCCTTCCTGGCTGTCCCCTTTAACTGAAGATTAATGGATATTTTGTTTAGGACTAACAGCTCCCCCATCCCCTGTGCTAAGCCATCCAAAGAGTCAAGGACAACAGATTTGTTCCTCCCAAGGTGCCCACTCTTCTCCAATTTTCTGGACAAAAAAGAATAAAATTCCAGTTGGTTACACAAGACCAGGAAGGCTAGAAAAGCACATTTTGAACATCGCCAAAGGGAGCATGAAGTCTCAGAAAGGACCTCACATGGGACAGCCAACAGCCTGAACCAAGGGCTTCTCAGTACAATCGCTTGCAAAACCGGAGTGAATTGCCCAAGAATGGTCCAAATGCTTCTGTGAAATTCGAAAAGGATGTTCCCATCCCCCATCCGAGTGGGACCCTGCACAGCCCCTGCAACATGGGGGGAGAGCACAGGGACAGTGGAAATGCCTTTGTCTCAGCTCACAGCAGCAGGACTGTGGGCCAGGCTCCGGAGGTCTGTGCGGCTACAGGGGAGTGGGCGAGGGAGAGTGGTAGGAGGCGAGGTCCGAGAGGGCGCAGGGGACCTGAGGGGCCTGGGAGACATCTCTTGGGGTGTGGCTTTTACTCTGCCTGCGGGCTTTTGAGCAGAGGAGTGGCCTGATCTGACTTATGTCTCAGGTTGCTGTGTGGAAGAGATCGCAGGTGGGCAAGGTCAGAAAGTGGGGAAACCGGCGAAGACCCCTTTGCGATAATTCAGGCCAAGCTGATGGCGGCTGAGGGGGAGTCGTAAGACGTGGTTACATTGTGGAAGTGGGAGTTGCGTGAGATGAGAGAAGTCAAGAACGACTCCAAGGGCTGGGGCTGGAACATCTGGATGGATGTGATGCCATTCCCCAAGATGGTGAGGACAGGGGGTTTGAACTGCATTCTCTCTGACCCCCAACCCCAGGGCACAAGGTAAACCTGATGCTTCTGCTTCAAGCCTCTCTGTTTCCCTCCTGTAAATCTTATCCAGAAAGATAAGATCTGTCTATCCATCCATCCAATCATTCATTCATTCATTTGTATCATTTAACAAACTAGTATCTACTATGTGGTAAACATGACAGGCACTGTAGACATGAGGATCCATTAGAC
Source organism: Avahi laniger (assembly GCA_963575035.1). Taxonomy (NCBI): domain Eukaryota; kingdom Metazoa; phylum Chordata; class Mammalia; order Primates; family Indriidae; genus Avahi; species Avahi laniger. The sequence goes on from CAUYSK010039094.1 coordinate 13,831, forward strand.
TCACACCCTGCACTCAAGAAACTCATACTTTGAAAAACATAATAAATAAAAGAAACTCATACTTTGGTGAGGATTCAGAGATCAGCCATCCTCACATGTCTATTCAGTCATTTAGTCACTCAACAAACATTCATTAGCACTTAATTTCTGGCAAGCAAGCATTGTGGTAGGAATAGAGACGGTTGATTTTGCCCTTAAGAAAATCCTAGTCCAATAGGAGAGCCTGTGGTTAGCCATCCTCACTCATTCGTTCACTGATTGGTTCACTGAAGAGTCACCAATATCCAGCCTGTGCCAGGGTCTGGGAGAGGACACTTGTTGGATGACCCAACAATGGGCTCTGGTGAGCGTCTCCAAGCAACAAGGCCTCCCTCAGGAAGCCTGGCCTCCTCCCCCCACCCCCGGGTTCCATCTACTGTTCTCATCATGTAAGCGAGTTGCCAAAGTTCATTGCACCACCTCCCCACAGCATGCTGGGGACTAACTCTGGTTTTATCTTCCTACAGAAAACCATGAGCCTGTCTATCCAGGCGGCCACCCTCACAGTCATCTGCCTTAGGTCCCGTCTGATGCTTCTGGACACCTGCAGGTCCCAGACCCCAAGATGCGCCCACTCTGGAGGCTCCTCGTCCTCCTCGGATTGCTGGCCCTCCCCTCAACACTGAACAAGCAGCCACAGCTTGCCCTGGCCAAGGCCCACATAGACAGCAGACCTACCCTGGCAAGAAGTAAGCTAAGCCCCCAGCCCAGCCTGCTGTCCACAGGGTGGGTGGGAAGGCATGGTCTGGACCCTCCCCCTGACCTGCTGGGTGACTTCGGGTCGGTCATTTAGCCTCTTTCTTCCTTTTCTTCTTAGACCTTAAGTACAGAAAATTGAGGTTGAGTTGATTATATGCCAGTTATATTAGATCATCATTAGATGGCCCCTCTTTTGTTCGATTTTATGTTATTTTCCCCTTTTGTCCCTTATCTTCATTCCCACATCCCTGCTGCCTTGGCAGGCACTGTGGTGTGTTTAATGTACATATTTAAATGTGCCTATATCCTTGCACATGTGGTGTTTTAATTTACATGATTGTATTGCCATATACATCTCATTCTGTTTTTCACTATTTTCACTCGACACTGTGCTGTTGAGATCTATATTGTCCGTACATTCACCCACATCAGTTTATTTGGCTGCACCCCTAGGGATAGACACTCAGGTTGTCTCTAAGTCCTCACTATCATAAACTACACTGAGACGAACATCCTTGTATGTGTCCCTGTTAGAACCTGTGGGAGAATGTCTCTGGGATATACCCAGAAGGAGGATGTAAACTCGGCTAAGGCAGATGTAAACTCAATTTCACTAAAACTGCCAGAATCCTCCCTAGAATGGCTGTGCCAGGCTATACTTGCTCCAGTAATGAATGAGTCTCTTCATGTTTCCCAACACTGGAAAGTATTCATCTGTATCAGTCTGGTGGGGCTGTCATAACATGATACCACAGATTGGGTAGCTTAAGCAACAGACATTTATTTCTCACAGTTGTGGAGGCTGGAAGTCCAAGATGAAGGTGCCAGTAGGGTTGGTTTCTGGTGAGGTCTCTCTTGCTGGCTTGCGGATGGCCACCTTCTCAATTGATATATCCTCACATGGCTTTTTCTCTGTGCATGCAGAGAGAGATCTCTGCCATCTTTTCTTTTTATAAGGACATCAGTCCTATTGGTTTAGGGCCCTACCCTTATGACCTCAATCAACCTTCATTACCTCCTAAAGGCCTTATCTCCAAATACAGTCACATTGACAGAGGGGAGAACACAACTCAGTCTATTAATACAACACCATCTTTCAGATTTTTTTGCCAGTTTGATGTGTAGTTGAGTGATATCTAATTGTTTTAGCTTGATTTTGTCTGATTAGCAGGAGGGTTGAACATCTCATCATAATTTTGTTAACCATTTTGACTTATTTGAATTCCCTGGTCTTTTGTCCATTTTTCTATTTGCTTTCCTTGTTTTTCTTAATCCCCTTTGGTTTGAGGAGCCATTGATTTATTCTTGACATTAGCCCCTTGTCAAATTTAAGCATTGCTAATCATTGCTAATGTCATATATTAACTTTGTACATTCTTCATTGAACAGGAATATTTTCAAACTCATCGATATTTTACCTTATGTTTGTGTTTGGAGAGTCTTAAGACCTTACCCCTACCCCAGATATATTCTACTTTGTTTTTTTTTTTTTGTAATAGTTTTATAGTTTTACCTTTCACATTTGGGATTTTAACCCATCTGGAGGTCATCTTTGTGTATGTCTATGTATGTAACCCAGAGATTCAGCTTCGCTTCTCTGCATATAATGAGTCAGCTTCCTCAACCCCTAAGTGATCAAATTCCTAAATATGAGGATTCACTTCTTAGCTCTCTGTGCTGTCTCTGTATATCTGTTTGTACATCAATAACATGATATTTTAAATACTACATCTTTGTAGAATGCTATTTTAGCTGATAGACCTTTAATTTTCCAAATGAATTTTAGAGTGTGCTGAGTTCTTTAAAAAAATTATCTGGAAATTTGATTTGGGTTCCATTGAATTTGTCTGCTAATTTAGGAGAGTTGATATTTTTGCAATGTTAGACCACCCAATCATAAACTAAGTATATCTGTCAATTTATTTATGATTTTACTATGTATCCCATAATAGAATTTTGAAGTCCTATCAATGTCCTAAGCATAATTTGTTACATTGATTTCTAGAGAATCTATAGTTTTTGTTGCCACAGTAAATGCTACATAATTTTCTATTATATTTTCTTTAAAAAATTTTTCTTAGCATATACCACACTTGGGAATCTATTATATTTTCTATTTGGTATTGCTGGTACAAGATGAGAGGAAAGCTGTTAACTATTGAAAATTAATCCGATATTCAGAAGTCTTTCTGACATCTTATAGTTCTAATAGTTTGTTTTATTTGTTCTGTAGGATTTTCCATGTAGAGGATTATATCATGTGTAAATAGAAACAGTTTTATTTTTTCTCTTCTGAGCCTTGTACTTCCTGTGCCTTTTTCTTATACTGCATTGTAGCCAGGGCCTTCTATAGGGAAGGACTGTGTCTAGAATTCTCCACTAAGTATCTTTTCTGTAGGTTTTTGGATTATAGCTTTTATTGGATTAAGACAGTTCCTTATGTTCCTAGTTTCATGAATTTTTCTTAACCATAAGTCAGTATTGGCCTTTAACAAATGTTTTTCTGCATCTAAAAGTTAATCAATTTTCCCTCTAATCTATTAAATGATAAATTGTAATAATGAATTTTCTGCTGTTGAACTATCCTAGCACTTCTCAAATAAACATATTTTATAACATGCTATTAGATTTTATTTGCTAATAATTTATTTAGGATTTTTTATACTTAAAGCAAATATGTTTAATTTTCTTTTCTTCTACTGTCCTTGAGGCTAAGGCAAGTTATGCTAGCCTCATAGAATGAATTTGATATCTTTCTCTTTTTCTACTTTTGTTCACAGTTTTCTTTTTATAAAAGTTTGGTAAAACTCACCATAAAACCGTCTAGGTCAGAAGCTTTTTGGGAATGATATCTGCAATCACTGTTTATGTTCAAGAAATTTCTTAGAATTTCTTAATTTCTTTGATTATGGATGTTTTCCATTTTCTCTCATCAAAACTCAGCATTTTATGGTTTGCCATAAATGTATTCATTTTGTTTAGGTTATCAAATATGTCCCGTGTGTGGTTGTGGGCCAAGGTAACCTCATCTGTGCAATGCATGCAGTTACACTGTTAGTTCATGAAACAGCTTTTGAGATTTAACTGAAGGAAAGTATGTGCCAAGTGCTTCTTCAACGATGAATATATTTACTGTCATGACCAGTAGCAGCTGCTCTAGAGTAACCCAGAGTTCTCAGCATGGGACCTGATCTCAGGGCAGGGTCAAGTCAGTGAAATTGTAGTATCAGTTAGAGTGCTTAGCTGCAGGTAACAGAAAGCCCAACTCAACCTGACTGACACAATAAAGAAGTTATCATTTCACATAACTGAAAGTCATAGGTAGGAGAAACTTCAGGTTTGGCCACTGGAGCTACAGGTTGTCTTGCTCCTTTCTGACAGGGGAAAGAGAAAGAAACCTTCCCCTCAAATGCAGAACATAAGATCTGTTTAGTCTGACAGAACCACATGCCAACTTTCAACCTGAAAGAGTCACTGAGGGTGAGCCACACAATGATGGTTCAGATAATTAACTGTCCTCAACTGGACCAGGAGAGACTGCCTGAATCAAATCAGGGATCGAATGGGAAAGACAGGTGTATGAATGGATGGATGGATAGACAAATGGGAAGGCGAGTAGATGGAAGGGAGGATGGATGAATGGATAATTTACATTTATTCTCTCCATATTTACCTGCCTATATTTCCCTTCAACCAACATTTACCTACCTCCTGTATGTAGCTTTGTGCTCCAGACTCAGAGATACGGTGCTAAGTGGACTTCCAACCAGAATATTCCCCTTTGAGCAGCTATTGCCTGCCAGACCCTCTGCAGGTGTTTTTCTTTATTTCTCACATCAATCTTGCAAGGCACAATTTCACAGATGAAGAATGTGGATCTCAGCAGGGGAAGTAGTCACATGCACCCATCACTCAGCAAGAAGAGGGTGCATCAGCCTGCAACCCAGGTCTCCTAACTCCAACCCCCAACCTTTTCCCTGACGCTGTGCAACGTCACTGATCCTTTACTCATTTCCAGTTATTGCCCAGGGCCTCATAAAGTACAACGTAGAAAGTCGAATCCAGAACATCCACCTTTTGGACAGTCTAAATACCCCAGTGCAGGTGGCCCCGGGGATGGTAGGCTGGCTGATCGGTTGCAGGAAACTCCAGCAGCGGCAATATATCAGGTGAGACCCCGAACCTCATCCCTGGCCTTGGGACTCTTTATAGAGCTCTGAGTCAGAGGGCAGAGCTGGGAGGATAGAGGTGCAAGGCCTGTGAAGAGGGAAGGAAGGAAGACTGAAAGAAGAGAAGGCGGAAGGCCCAGTACAAGGGTGAGTGGGGACCCAGTTGTATGAATGATAATTGTGTGCAACTGTTAGGGGCACTCTGGGATGGCTCACAGCCCAGGACTCCTGCACCTGACTCTTGCCCTCAGAGCATCTGAAAAAGGATCTCACTCCATATCCCATTGCCAGGATCTCTTTATAGACGGGCCATTCTTGTTTCTCAGCATGAGGCCTCACCGCACCCATGTGGGGACTGTGCTCTTTCTCTCTGTATAGCACCAACATCACCCACATTCAGCTGGACTATGGTGGGATCCAGATGTCTTTCCATAAGGAGCAGCTCTCTGCAAACATCTCACTTGAATTCGACATTGAATTGAGACCGTGAGTTACAGAGACGCAGCATCTGAGAGGTGCTGGGCCTCCTTGCCTGGAACCTGGGAGCTGGGGGGAAGCCTGGCAGCCTGGGAAGCCCCGATCTTTCTGATCCCAATCTGAATTCGAATCCTTGCTTCCCAACTCACTCTCTGCATGATCTGGGGCAAGTCATTTCACCCCTCTGAGCCATGGTTTCTTCAGCTGAAACATGGATGACAATCACTAGTCAGTGGAAGCCAGTCATTTGCTCGTTTAAACCTACGTGCATTCACTACATTGGGGTTGATTAAAGAAAGAAGGGGGCTGGGCGCGGTGGCTCATGCCGGTAATCCTAGCAGTCTGGGGCCGTAGGCGGGTGGATCGCTGAAGGTCAGGAGTTCGGGACCAGCCTTAGCAAAAATGAGATTTCCCCCCCCCATCTCTACTAAAAATAGAAAGAAATTATCTGGGCAACTAAAAAAATATACATATATGGGGGAAAAAATTAGCCGGGCATGGTAGTGCATGCCTGTAGTCCCAGCTACGCGGGAGGCTGAGGCAGGAGGAGGGTCGCTTGAGCCCAGGAGTTTGAGGTTGCTGTTAGCTAGGCTGATGCCGCAGCACTCCAGCCCAGGCAACAGAGGCATACTGTCTCAAAAAAAAAAGGGGGGAGAACCACTGCAACCATCTCATCAGCCTCTGCTCCCCAGCCTCTCATTCAAATTATCTTTTCACATCCACCCTCCCTAAGGGAAGGAAGGCTGAAGCTCAATGGGAAAGATTTTTTTTTGAGACAGTCTCCCTCTGTCACCCTGGCTACAGTGCAGTGGCATCATCATAGCTCACTGCAACCTCCAACTCCTGGGTTCAAGTCATCCTCCTGCCTCAGCCTCCGGAGTACCTGGGACCTGGCTAATTTTTCTATTTTTGGTAGAGATGGGGTCTTGCTCTTGCTCAGACTGATCTTGAACTCCTGAACTCAAGTGATCCTCCCACCTCGGTCGCCCAGAATGCCAGGATTACAGGCGTGAGCCACCGCGCCCGACCGACCAAACCAAGATTTTTAAAATAGAGATTAACTCTCAACGTTTGAATTTCCAAAGGCCCCTAATCTGGTCTACTTAAGGGATTTTCAAAAGTCACCCTGGCTAATAGCAGTTTTCTCCTTAACCACTGACTCGAGGATTTCACCGGGCCTGGTTTGAGGAAAGGACTCCGAGTGCCAGGGGAAGCCCTGACGGTGGGCAGTGCCCGTCTTTGCCCACACGGAGAGCCGCTCCTTGCATTGGCTGCTTTCACTTTCTTCTGCTCTCTGTCTCCTGCCCCTGCCCCGCCTCCTCTCTCTCTTCTGCAGGGCCTTCGGTAACATCATACAGATGCACGCACACATGAACCTCCTTGTGGCGTTCTGGCTGGAGACAGATGAGTTTGGCCGAAGAGATCTGGTGATAGACAAATGCCACACGGAGGCCAGCACTGTCCTCGTGACCATCCCCCCTGAGTAAGACCTCAGCTGCCCCGTCCCCCACCCAAGGCTGGGCCCCCTTCCTGACAGGCCCTACCTGCAGCCTCACTTCCCCACCACTTCCTAGATGAGTCCAAAACGGACCTCATGCTTCCCGCAGGATCTGCTCCTTCTCCTGTGTCCCCATCCAGAGATGGCCCTGCCACCCTCCCAGAAGCCACACTCTTCCTCCTCACTTCCCACAGCCCATCATCACTGGTTCCCATCAATGACCTCCTAGTTCCCCTTGGTTGCTCCCTTTCTGTTATCCCCATGGCCACCGCTTCAGCTCCTAATCCACCACCTGGACCATTACAGGCGCCTCCTCCCAGCTTTCCCTGGCTCAGACCTCACCTCCTGCCCTCCGTCCGCCCCCTGTGGCAGGAGTAACTTTCTAACACAGAAACCTGGCTATGCCCGAACCCCTGCTCCAAAGCCCCCAGTCGTTCCCAATGCCCTCTGGATGAAGAGCAAACTCTCGAATGTCACCCCAGGCCCTGCTTGTCCTCCCTCCTGCCCAGCTCTGCAGCCCTCTGCCCTCCAGCCTCTCAGAAGGACCCACCCCTCCATGGCACGCCATGCATTTGCATACCACTGCGCCTTTGCACATGCTGATCCCCTTGCCTGAAATGCTCTTCCTGCCTTCTCTGAAGCTCCAACTCCTCATCACTCATTCATTCATATATCTCCCAAGAATTGACTATGTGCCAGGCACCGTATCTGCTGCTGGGGATACAGTGGTGAACAAGACAAAAACTTGAGCTTTCATAAAGCTCCATAGACTGGCCGACCAAGTCTGTCAACCTCAACAGACTGTGAGTCCCTTGAGGGCAAGATTTCTGCCTGATTTATCTCTGTAATTCCAGAATGCCGAAAGCAATTAAGACCTCAATGGATGTCTGCTCATTTATTCATCACATATACCCCTTGTATAGGGCTGGGTGGGGGTTCAAAGACTGTCTAAGGTGCACTGAGCACACGCCCCCTGGCATTAAGAGTGCCTTGATTTATCCGTTTTGTTCTATATGTCCACCTCTCTGCCTAGGGCCATTCCATCAAAGATGAAGCATGCGCTCTTCAATTTAAAAGAGAAACTGGAAAAACTTATCCCACACCTGGTAGAAGGTCAGGTACGTTTGAGAAAAATATTTGCGCCTTGGGCATCCTTGAGTCTGAGGTTCGAGACACATATATTGGCAATTTCGCAAAGGATTTCAAACCTTGGGCTTTAGAACCTGAAAAATCTCAATTAAAAATTTCGGTTTTGCCGGGCGCGGTGGCTCACGCCTGTAATCCTAGCACTCTGGGAGGCCGAGGTGGGCGGATCGTTCTGAGCTCGGAAGTTCGAGACCAGCCTGAGCAAGAGCGAGACCCCATCTCTACCAAAAAATAGAAAGAAATTAATTGGACAGCTAAAAATATATCTAGAAAAAAAAAAAATTAGCCGGGCATGGCGGCTCATGCCTGTAGTCCCAGCTACTTGGGAGGCTGAGACAGTAGGATTGCTTGAGCCCAGGAGTTTGAGGTTGCTGTGAGCTTGGCTGACGCCACGGCACTCGCCCCAGGCAAAAGAGTGAGACTCTGTCTCAAAAAAAAAAAAAAAAAAAGAAATACAGAGGCTAGAGAAACATTAAATGACAGAAGGCTATAAACAGAAAGTTTAGGCTATGGGAAACTCTATAGGACAAGTGTACTGGTTTCTTCAGCAGATTTCAAGGAAAAACAAAACCGTGGGGGAGAAACCCATGGCATAGACCAAGAGCTATCCAGTGGTGCTCTATGGCATTTCTTTGTATCCTGTGTGGCCTGATTCAAAGTGTGAAAAGAATTGAGACAATTGAAGAAATGTGAACTCTGAATATTTGATGATATTAATGAATTTTTAATTATAATAGATGTGATGACAGTATTTTGGTTATGTTTTCAGAGAGTATCTTAATTACTTTAGAAAATACACTGAAATATTTCAGGTTAAAATTATATGATGTCTGATATTTGCTGCAAAATACTGAGGATGGGAGGGGCTGTAAATGAAACATGGTTGGCTATGGGTGGATTAATTACCGAGATTGGGTGGTGGGTACATGAGCTTCATTATCCTGCTGTCTCCGGTTTTACATGTGTATGGAATTTTCTGTAATAAAAATTAAAAGAAATAAAGACATTTTAATAAGTATACTTCTTTTACTTGATTTTCTTTAATAATTTATAACTTGTTACTGTTGAGAGTATACAAATGCATGATTGTTTTAAGCTTAGCCTCTTAAATATTTTATCATAATAGATTTCAGAGAAAATCATGGTAGCTTGCTATGGCTTTTTACAGATTTTTTTGAGGATAATATGTATTTGGAATTTTGAGAAATAACCTAACACTTTTCTTTAAAACACATATATGTGTTATCTGTGTAATTATTTGATCAACTGAAAGCTGTTGTAAAGCTAAGTCAATTTTCCTTTGAGCCTCTCCAAGTGAATAATCAATTTTTTATTTGGTTTGTTTCCAGATAACCTTTTTTATGCTGCTTTCTGCAGTGTGTGTGATGCTGAATTTGGCTGGTTCAATCCTCTCTTGTCAAAATGCTCAGCTAGTCAACTCCCTAGAAGGCTGCCAGTTGGTGAGTAATGAAATGCAAACCTTTTCATAAAGGTCATAGGCTTTAATTTTGCACAAGAGCAATTTAAAAATAAATTTTATTGTATTCTTGGGCTCTTATGTGAACTTTCAATTAATTGTGATGTTTTCTAGATGTTTAAGGAATTTAGGTTACATTGATTCATTCTAGAAGTTCATTCAATTAAAACTTATTCCACTTGTAAATCAGTTAGTAATAGTGTATTTTTAAGGATCACTGTGTAGTGTTATTTTAGAATGAATGTATTTAGTTACTATTAAATTTAGCATTTATTGCATTGCTTCTTATTTGCATTGAATTTTTAAAAATCAATTTAGCAAGTTTAAATGCTAATATACATATAAGCTTGAAAACGAGTGCATCAAAACAATATAGTTTTCATTTTTCAATTAAAAAAAATTTATTTTGGATCTAGAAAAATTGTAGATAGCATGCTGCTGTGTACGTTATAGAGGATCAATAAATGATTTGTTGGATAGAACTATCATTTTAAGATAACTTAGCTCGTGGTACTGTAGTACATGTGTCTGGCTGGGACAGAAATTGAAGTGGGTATGGCTGCATTCAGGTAGGGATATACTTAGACTCCAGACAGGACGGTGACTCCTGGGTGTGGGGACATTGGCATTTGTTTCTATACCTTGGAGACAACACAAGGCTACCTTTCAGAGCCATGTTCCTCCGTAGCTTCCATCTGCTTGCTCTGCCTGTGACTGTCATTCTAAGAGTTCAGTACTGAATCACTGGAAGGTTTTCTGCAGCGGGGCCATGCCTACTTGTCTTCAGGTCACATTGTTTGAATTCACGGGCAGCTGTGGGGAAGCCTGCTGCTCCCTGCATTCTTATCTACAAAGGCCAGCAGGACTTTGTAAGTTGGCACAGTTTCAATGCTGAAGTACCTACTGAGTTACAAAAAGTAATTTTCAGAGCTTAATCTTGTTATTTTCCATTGAATATGGCCTAGAGAACATCGATCAGATCTCATCTCCATCTGGCGTGCACAGAAGTATCCTCAGTATGGCGTAGTCCTCTCCATGGTTACCAAGAATTAGCACAACCTGTATCCCTGTCTCCATCAGAAAGACTTCCCATCTTGTATCCGTAACTTGGTCAGCCTCTTTATTCCTAAATACTAGGTACCATGAATATGGTAAAACCTGGCAACCCACAAGGGATTGGCCGTTTTTTTCTCACACCCCCATTTTCCAATACAGGGCCCTGTATGGGGGAGACAGGGTGATTGGGGCAAGGTGAAGCAACAGTGCCCAGAGGTCCAGACCAAAAGGAAAGCCCACGCGTAGTGCCCATTCTTGAAGGGCTGAGCCCTCTGGGTCTTAATATCAGACCCGCTCTCCCCACATCACACGCTGCACGAAAGCATAAGAAAGATAGATTTGGTTTTTTCTATTTCTTACTGCCTTCACTGCCGCCACAAATAAGTGAAAAGAACATCATATGCCCACAGATGTACACACATCTCTTTGCTTAGATGGTATAAAAAGTATACTCCTTTCCTGTTACAAAAATTATACATTTACTATAGAAATTTGAAAACCAAAACACACTCCAAAATCCTACCACCCAGTTAATTATGCCCTTCCAGTCCTTTCTGTGCATAATGTCTACATGCGTGTGCATGTGTATATATGTTTATATATTTAGTATATTTAGATGTGCTATACCTCTCATGCTGCTCTGTGATTTAGTTTTAATTGATCTCAAACATTGTTCCATGTTTTTAAATATTTTTCTCCAACTTTATGTGTAGTAGCTGCTCTATATGTATGAATAGAGCATTATTTATATAACCAAATCTCTGCTGTTTACAATTAGGAAGGTGGCCATAATTCTTATACAAATTCTTTTTATAGTTCCTAAAACTGGACTTGCAAAATCAGAAAGAGTCCATATCTTTAGAGCATTTGATAAATACTGACGTACTACCTTTTATAAAAGTTTATGAGTTTCTCTTTCCAGTATATGAGTATGTTCTTCTTCCTATACCCTTTTATCCTGTCCCATCCCTGTGTCTGTTTATTCATATTCCAGAGCAATACCACTTTAATTATCTTGACTTTAAAATCCATTTTTATAACTGGTGGAACATGTTCTATTCCCAGCCCCACCCCAGAGTTTTTAATCTACTTCTTAAAAATACTCTAGCCTAGTCTTAAATGTTTAGTCTTCTAGATGAGCTTTGATTTTTTTTAAGACTTATAAGGTATGGGTTTGAGATTTGAATCGGAATCGTATTAAATTTATAGTTTACCTTGAGGGAAAATGGACACCTTCCATTCAAGAACATAGTATTTGCTTTGGTTTATCCAAATGTTTTCCAACTTCTTCACTCCAGTTTTTGTCTTATTTTACAATACCTAGTACATCTCCATATGTGTGTGCAGTGTTTATCTCTGTTTCCTCTGCATAATTTAAAATTAACTAGTGTTCTCTGCATAAAAAGGACATATAAACAAAAGTAAATATTTTATTCCAGACTCCTAACAGCAGTAACCACTTTTAATAGGTTTTTTTTTTTATTTTTGGTGCCTTCCTAGTCATTGTCTATGCATATTTTTGTGTATTTATCATTTTTGTACACATAGGGGTCAATTTTACACACTGTCACAGTGCTTTTGTCAGTCAACCATGTAACTTGGTGACATTTCCACATCAGTACTTGGAGATCTTCTTGGCTGTTAAATAGAGAGCAGCTGAGAATTCCACTGGATGGATGGATGTGTGATAATTTATTTAACCACCCCTTAATGAAGGATAGGTTAGAGAGATTTCTGATCTTTTGCTAAAGCGAACATGGCAAAGAATATTACCCTTTGTGCACATTCATTACTCAACAGATACTGAGGCTTTGCTGCTGCTCGTGGGACTGGCCTAAGTACTAGGGTCTGGTAGTGAACAAGACGGGAATGCAAAAGACCTGGAGGAAATTACTAAGAGTGTCCTTGTAGTCGATGTATATGATCGCACTTTAAATTTAGAATATTGTTCCTAAATTGCTCTCCAAAAACAAGGCACCGTTATACATTTTTGCCAACAATATACGATGGTGTCTGATTATAAACTTTTGTGTGTTGTCAGAAATTTTTTTGTCTTTGCCAATCTGAAAAAAATGTAAGACTTTACTTTGTAATTTTCATTTCTTTAATTAAAATTGAAGTTGAGCATCTTTATATTTGTTTATAAGTTACTTATATTCCTTTACCTGTTGACTGCCAGTTCATGTTTGTTGCCTGTTTTAATGTTATGTTACCTTTTATAATTTATATACATATACAAACACACACACTTCCTTATGTTAAAGAAACTGGCCATTGTTATGTGAGTTGTAAATATATACATTTTCAGTTTGTTATTCATCTTTTGACTTTTTTAATGGCATTCTTTCTGTGTAAATATTTTATGCACTCAAATTGGTTTTATGCCTTTACACATTTTTACCTGTATGGTTTCTGGGTTATGTGTTTTACCTAGAAAAGCTTTTCCCACTCCAATATTATTAATAATTCCCCTACTTTCCCCTTAGTATTTTAGAGTTTCAATTTTTAATATTTATATGTTTTATAGATCTGGAATTTTTCTTGTTATAAATATCATTACACTTTTATTGTTTTTTTAAATATATATGTTAACCTTCCATATTTCAAGTTTAGTACTAGATATTTTAAATATTTTGCTGCTTTGGTGCTTATATATTTGAATTATCATTTTATAATGAAGAGGCTGCTAGTAGTGCATAAGACTTCTAGTAATTTTTTTATGCAGTTGAATGTGCACTTGAATCTTTGATCCCATACTTCATCAGAAGAAATAATTGAAATATCTTCTGATTTCCATCTTGTTTTGGTGTTCTGTCTAGCTGCTTTGGCTAAAACTGTTAAAATAACATTAGATAATGGTGTTTCATGCTCCACTTCTTGTTCTGGAATTTAATTAGAAGCTCTTAATGATCCACTGCCAAGCACGATGCCGAGAGAGGGTTTCTGTTAGCAAATGTCACCGTTTGCTGAGCTTCACAGAAGGACACGGGACAGGAAACACAGCAGGGACCATGTCTTCACATCACTGGGAGGCTCGAAGCTTCACGTGCACTGTCACCCATGTGGGGTCTGTACTGCTCTCAAGAGGAGACTCAGCGAGAAACCGCAGCACAGTTTTCCAACGGTTGTTTTTAAAACACTTGTCATCACGGAGTGAGCCTACGGCCCGCAGGCCACCACCCGCCTCCCCGATGCAAGCGTGCTCCTGCTCACACCCGGGGCCAGCGCAGCCTTCCTCATCCACCTCGACACTGTAGTGTCCAGGAAAAGGAAGTGATGATGTGAGAAGACAGAACTTCTAGGTTGTTTTTCCAGGCAAACATGCATCAGCCCAGGCCCAGTGTTACTTCTCCTTTGCTCATATTGAGGATTTACAGGGGGAAAAGGTTGACTAATAATGGTGTTTTCTCGATACGCTTGTTTTATTCCTGACTCTCGCAGGGTTACTCCTAATGGTTACCATCTAGGGTAATGTTTGCTGTTAGCATCTAAGAGATGCCGTTATTAACTTAAGGCATTTCCTTCCTTCCTGGCCTTCTAAGATTTTTTTTTTTAATCAATATTCTTGTAAATTTTATCCTCATCTTTTTAACATCTGTGGAGATGATCATGCACCTTTCCTCATTTAGTTTATTAATGTAGTGATTTACATTAATAGATATCCAGCGCTGAGTCACTTTTGCATTGTGGATATAGGCCCTCCTTGATCTTTGTGTTAGTCTGTTTGTGTTATAAGGAAAATACCTGAGGTTGGGTAATTTCTAAAGAAAAGAGGTTTATTCGGCTCACGGTTCTGCAGGCTGTACAAGAAGCACGGAGCCAGCATCTGCTGCTGGTGAGGGCTGAAGAGAGCCTCCAATCGGCGAAGGGGGAACAGGCGTGTCATGTGGCGAGCAAAGGGAGGGGTTGCCAGCCCTTTTAAACAGCCAGCTCTTGTGTGAACTCATAAAGCAAAAATTCATTCGTTGTAGCGGGGAGAGCACCAAGCCATTTGTGAAGGATCCGCCCCCATGACCTAAACACCCCCGACCAGGCCCCACATTCAACAGTGGGGATCAAATTTCAACAGAGGTTTGGAAGGGTCAAACATCCAGACCATATCAATCCTGGTATTTTTAAGGTATATAGGAGGGAGCGTTCACTTTGCTAATATATTATTTAGGAGTTTTGCATCTAAATTCATACATGAGATGACCCGCAGTTTACCTGGAGGTGCTGTCCTTGTCCAGTTTGCATATCAGAATTATGCTTACTTTACAGAAAGAAAGTGGAAGCATTTGGTTTGACCTATGCTCTGAAGCAGTTTAAATAACCTAGGAATTATCTGGGTTTTTTGAATTTCAGGAAGTCGATCTGACTGCTTTTAACATTTTTCCTATGGTCATTATGTCATTTGTGTTTTCTTTTCTTGGGTAGTTTTTGTTAACACAGGTCTTTCTGACATCTATTTTATCTGGTTTTTATAAGTTATTGCTATAAAGTTACAGGTCTTGTTCTGATTTGTTCCCTAATGGAAAAAATCAAGATAAAAAAAGCTACAGATAATGTTCTTTTATAATTTAAAAATAAACCTTTTAGCAAATCTTTAGAGATAGAAAGTAGATTAATGGTTGGCTAGGCAGGGGACCTTGGGAGGAAATGGGGAGTTTGGGGAAAGTGGATGGGCTTTCTTTGTGGGGTTATGAAAATGTCCTAATATTTATTATAGTTGTACAACTCTATGAATATAGTAAAAACCAATGAACTGTACACTTTATTATTTATTTATTTTTAGAGTCTGTTCTGTCTCCCAGGCTAGAGTGTAGTGGCCTGTTCATAGCTCATTGCAGCCTTGAACTCCTAGGCTCAAGTGATCCTCCTACCTCAGCTTTCCAATTAGGTAGAATTACAGGTGCATACCATCATGCCCAGCTAACTTTTAAACTTTTTGTATGGACAAGGGTCTTGCTATGTTGCCAGGCTGGTCTCAAACTCCTGGCCTCAAGTGATCCTCCCACCTCAGCCTCCCAGAGTGCTGGGATTACAGGCATGAGCCACCATACCCACCCTGAGCTGTACACTTTAAATCAGTGGATTGTATATAGTATGTGAATTATATCTCAATAAAGCTATTATAACTTTTAAAGTCCTTTAAGTAATTTTTATGTCATCTCTTACTTGTAATGTTAAATTTTGTTTTCTCTCCATTGACTTAAATTTTATCAGAAAGTTTTTTCCCCCAAAGAACCAGCTTTTAGTTTTATTCAATAAGATTACTCTTTTTTGAGATTTCCTTTGACTATGCCTTTATTTTATTAATCCTTTCTACTTTCTTAAGGCATATTTTGTTTGCTTTCCTCCTTTTATAGTTGAGTAACAGTAATAATATTGTGTAGATTTTCCTGTGGATACTACTCATGCACAGTGCTCTCATTGAATTAATTCTGAACAGTTTGTAATTTTCATTTTTGCTTTTCTCATTAACCTAAGCATTATTTAAATTGATGTTCTTAACTTTTTAGGTGGCTAGATTTTTTGTTTTTATGCCATCCTTTTACTGTTAGTTTCTAATTGCATTGCATGAGAACATATGGCCTCTAATTTCTACTTTTTACAGTTCACTAAAGTTTTCTGTAACTTTGTATAGCCACAGTTTTGGGATGTGTTTTGTGGGCATTCGTTAAAAACAGCGAAACATATGTTCTCAGTTTGTTGGGATCGAAATGTCTTCAGGTCCTTGTGCGTCTGTGTGTGTATGGTGGAGAGAGAGCTTCTTAAAGTACAAACTTAATCATTCCCACTGCACACGCAGTGCTGCGTAGCGTCCTCGCTGTGGCCTCCAGGTCCCTGCTTTGACCTGGCCCCTCCTGTTTTACCGGCCATGCTGGGATTCCAGAATCTTTCTTACCTTGGCTGGCTGCTGCAGTGGCTGTTCTTCCTCCCAGCCAGTCTGTAGGTGGCTCCTCCTGTTCCTCCCGATTCCAGAGCCGGTGGCACATCCGTGGAAGAGCCTTCCGTCAGCATCCTATCCGAGAGCCTCTCCACCTCTGTTACTCTCTCTGTCAGCATTCTGTCTCTTCCTCCAAGTACTGGCATTTCCCCGTCATTCCCTACACGGCAAAGCAGCACTGGGAGAAGGCCACATCTGTGCTGTGCCTTGTCACAGATCCAGGGCCTGGTGCCAGTCCTGGCAGGGAGCATGTGTGAGCGAATCAGTGAGTGTGTCTCAACTGTTCCTTTCCCAAGAGCCCCCTTAGGAAATTAAAAAATCATTTTGGGATTTTAAGTAAACATTCTGCTTCACTTAATTATTTAAAAAAAGCATTATTAATTTTCAAATGCTCTTTAAAATGACTCATCATGTTTTGTTTAATATGAGGCTTTAGAAGTATACATTAAAATATGATGGCATCAGAAATTTGTGTAAAAATCTGATTTTTAATGACCTAATTCTTTCAATTAACTCTGCAGAAGTTTTGGGATTACTGCCATACTTTTCCTATGGTTTTTGTAAATGAAAGCCTAACAGTGCTTTTCAAATGCAATTCAATATAATATAATGCATTACATGGGTCTGTAAGTATTTTGTTTTAAATGAAAAGACACTGTTTTCCCTTTCTAACTTTTTTACTTTTTAAATATGAAATAAAATATTAATAGATACTCATTGTAAAAGATGCCAGCAGTACATATATTGGAATAAAATTGAAAGTTTCTCTTGCTCTCTCTCTGCCTACCGCTTCCTACCACACAATTGCTTTATAATGTATATAGGTCTTTTGTGTGCACATATTATATTCATGTACATGTATGTCTACACATAGCTACCCAAAGATACAGTGTGTTTTTCGGCGAATAAGTTTATCCTATGTGCATTTGTCTGTGATGTTTTTCCTACTCAATGGTCTATTTTAGACATTACTGGGTAAGTATATCTAGAGGGTTCCTTGTTCTGTTAAAGGCAGCAGAGTGTACTTTACCCATGCTGAGAAGTGATTAGACTATCTCCGCTGTTTTCTTATCACAGACGTGACCTCAGTGAACACACATTCTTGTCCTTTTTGCTAAATTTGGATATAGTCAAGTACTAATTTTATTGTAAGAAAAACAAAATCCCCATCACTATAGTATGGAATGAATTAAAATATTTTTCCTACTTGGTATTATCACAGAAACTAGAAATTTAGGTGGAAAGTTACATAAAAGGTATATATTTAAGCCATTTTAGTTGTATGTTCAGACATAAGTTTGAAATGCGCTTTTTAATATTTTTATGCAAAACTAATACTAACTGCTGTGTGATTGTGAGGATGACGGTGATGGTCGCGGTCAGCACTTGCTGTGTTCAAGGCACTGCTCTGAGCATGTTATATATACAGTTGTTCATTTACTCCTGACGGCTATGACTAGGAGACAGGCACTATTTTATCCCCAATTTACAGGTAGGGAATCTGAGACCTTGGGCGTTGGCTAACTCTTCCAGAGTCAGGCAGCTATTAACAGCAGGTGCTGGCATTGGATTCCAACCTGTGCTGTTAGCCACTGGCAAATCATTATGCTTTGCTTTTATAGTCTGTCTTAGACTGTTGTATGCTGCTATAACAGACTACCACAGACCGGGCAATTCACAAGGAACATAAATTTATTTCTTATGGTTCTAGAGGCTGGGAAGTCCAAGATCGAGGGGCCAATATCTGGCGAGGGGCCCTTTTTGCTGTATCATCCCATGGTGGAAGGCAGAGGGCAAGAGAGGGCTTAGAGGGAGCAAGAGGTCAGACTTGCAGCCTCAAGCCCTATCATAATCAGTATTAATCCATTTGTGAGGGTGGAGCCCTGGTGACCCGAGCACCTCCATTAGGCCCCACCTTGCAACACTGTCTGCCCTGAGGATTACATTTACAATGCATGCTTTGTGGGGGATGCATTCAAACTTAGCACAAAGGACTTTAACGTTAGAATTATACTAATAATTAAAAGAGGAGGGCATGAGAAGCACCATAGTGGAGGTAAAGAGTATGACCTTTGGTCAGAGTCAATCTGTGAATACTTGAGAGAAACTCTGATATAGAGAAGAATTTTAAAGAACTTAAATCAAAAGTTACATGTGGCAGCAAAGAGATGTGAATCTAGTGTGCAGTTTTGTAAGGAACGTGGGCGCTTCCTTTCTGGCCACATCAAGCATGTAAATGGGAAAAATATTTTTCCCAGCAAGTAAACAATAACACGACTTCGGTTGTGCTTACCCATGACTACACCAGTGTTTTTCTGACCCTAACTCCTTTTTAATTGGATTCACCACACTGCAGGGACAGTGTGATATATCCCTGTCAGCTGTGCATCCTTGAAAGCCTGGCTGTCCCAGACCCGGCTGTGCCTGTGATCTGCACACTAATCAGATGTGTCTCTAGTCTCTGCCCAGACTTCCTGGTATGTACCTGTGTCCCCCAGAACAAAAGAGGGGTGGCCCCAGGAGATCTGACACCTGGCCAAGGCTTTTGATGGAAAGCAGATTGCTGCCTTCTTTCTTCTTGTCTCTTCATGTTTCTGGTTGATCAGCTTGATCGCAGCCTCTCCCTGGTATATGCATCAAGTGTGATGTGTGATTTCTGGTAGGCAAAGGCTGGAATGTAGCCCCTTTTCCTAAAGGTAATTAGCAAAGGACTTTTCATGCAACCCAGGGGAACAAGTGATCAAAAAGAACAAAATAAAACAAAACAAAAAAAATCCAAGCATTTGGTAGCAAGGGAAGAAGGCATGATGTGCTTGGTTTTTATAATTTCCACCATAACCTTTTTTTGAAGTCTGCCTAAGAGATGTGGAAGGGATTATGATTTTGTGGGGAAGACTATTTCCTCCCTTTGTGTGGCATAAGGATCTGAAGTAGGGTTGCTCTGGAGCAGCCTTGTACTGGCTTGGGATGGTGGCTTATTAAATTATCAGATTATTAAAACAATTATATATCTCATTATTGAAATATAAGTCACATACCACACAACCCTCCCATTTAGAGTGTACAATTCAATGGTTTGTAGCATCTTCACAGATGTATGCAAACTTCATCATAGTCGATTTCACCTCAAAAGGAAAGCCTGTTGCTTTAGCTATCACTGTCCTTCCCTTGCCCCAGCCAAGGCTACCGCTACTCTACTTTCTGTCTTTATAAATTCCCCTAGTCTCGACTTTCATATGGATGGAACTATATACTGTGTGGTCTTTTGTGATGGCTTCTTTCACTTAGCATAATGTTTTCAAGGTTCATACATATAGTAGTGTGTATCAGTACTTCATTCCTTTTCATGTCTGAATAATATTCCATGGTGTGGATATACCACATTTTGTTTATCAATTCATCCATCCATGGGCATTGGGGTTGTTCCCACCTTTGGGCTATTATGAATACTGTTGCTATAAACATTTATGTACAAGTTTTTGTGTGGACATGTGTTTTCATTTCTTTTGAGTATATACCTCGGAATAGAATTGCTAGTTCACTTGGTATTTATAGTTTGATTATTTGAGGAACTACCAGACTATTTTCCAGAGTGTCTGAACCATTTTACATTCCCACCGGCAATACCCTAGGAGTCCAATTTCTCCACATCTTTGCCAACATTCGTTATCTGACTTTTTGATCCTGGCTATTCTAATAGGTGAAAAAGTAGTATCTAATTATGCTTTTAATTTGCATTTCTCTGGTCACTAATGATTCTAAGCATCTTTTCATGTGCTTATCAGACAATCATGGGTAAAATAATGAACCTCAACGTAAACCTCATACCTTATACAAAAATTGACTTAATAAGACTTAAATATAAAATATAAAACTATAAAACTTTTAGAAAAAAAACAGGAGAAAAATCATTAGGATCTAGAGTTAGGCAAAGAGTTCTTAGGCTTGATACCAAGATCACCGTCTATAAAAGGAAAAAGTTGAGAAATCGGACCTCATCAAAATTAAAAACTTCTGTTCCCTGAAAGTCCACCTGAGGAGTTTGAAAAGTCAAGCTACAGACTGGGAGAAAATATTTGTGAGCTGCATATCTGCCAAAGGACTATTATCTAAAATATATAAAAAACCTTCAGAATTCAATAGTAAAAATGACGCCAGTTAGGAAATGAGCAAAACACATTTCATTTTGTCGAAGGCTTTTTCCTCATCGGTTGATATGATCATGGAATCTTCCTCTTTCACTTGTTGGTATGGTGGTACTGATGGATACTCAAATGGTAACCGGTTTTACATACCTAGAATAAATCACTCGGTCATGGTGTATAATCATTGTTATGCATTTTGGATTTGGTTTGCACATACTTTGCTGCAGATATTTTGCATCGGAGTTCACAAGAGATACTGGTTTGCCCTTCCTGTCCCATCCCGTCCCATCTGGTTTTGGTATCAGGGTAATACTAGCTTCGTAAAATGTGTTGAGAAAATTTCCATCCTTGTTTCTGGGAGAGATTGTGTAGAATTGATGATAATTATTCTTTCTGCATTTGGTTGAATTCTCCAGTGAAACTATCTAGGCCTGAAGATTTTGCTTTTGGAAGTTTTAAATTTATGAATTCAATTTCCTTAATAGTTACAGGGCTATTCAAATTATCTGTTTCATATTACATATTACATGGATTATGGTAGTTTATGTTTTTCAAGGAATTGATACATTTCATCTAAGTCATGAAACTTACTTGTGTAGAGTTATTCATATCATTCCCTTATTACCCTTTTGATGTCTGCAGAGTCTGTAGTAAGATCCCTGTTTCATTCCAGATATTGGCAATTTGTATCTTCTGTCTTTTTTCTTGCTAGAGTATTGTCAATTTTGTTGATCTTATCAAAGTACCAATTTGTTTGTTTGTTTGTTTGTTTTCTTACATTTTTCATCTCAGTTGTTTTTCTGTTTTCCATTTCATTGGTTTCTTCATGAATCTTTATGATTTCTTTTCTTTTGCTTGCTTTGGGTTGATTTTTCTCTTCTTCATCTGGTTTCCTGAGGTAGGAATTAGGTTATTGATTTGAGGCCTTTCCTTGTTATTATGCTTATGTAAGCGTCTAATGCTGTGAATTTCTCTCTCAGTATTGCTTTAGCTGCATTCCACATATTTTGACATGCTGTGTTTTTGTTTCATTCAGTTCTCTCAATTTTTAAAAAATTTTCTTTGAGACTTTCTCTTTGATCCATGGATTATTTAGAAGTGTGTTTAATTTTCACAGGCTTAGAGACTTTCCTCATAATAGCAAAGAAAAGCTCAGGTGTAGCCAGAACTATCATGTTAAAGAAGAGCAAGATGAAAAGACAATGTATGATAACCACACAAATATCTTACAGCAAGAAAGAGAAAAAGAGGGAGTATATAAAATATCACAGGCTGGGAGCAATGGCTCATGCCTGTAATCCTAGCACTCTGGGAGGCCAACATAGGAGGATTGCTTGAGGTCAGGAGTTTGAGACCAGCGTGAGCAAGAGTGAGACCCTGTATCTACTAAAAATAGAAAAATTAGCCAGGTGTGATGGTGCATGCCTGTAGTCCCAGCTACTCAGGAAGCTGAGGCAAGAGGATCGCTTGAGCCTAGGAGTTTGAGGTTGCTGTGAGCTAGGCTAATGCCATGGCACTCTAGCCTGGGTGACAGAGCAAGACTCTATCGCAAATAAATAAATAAATAAATAAATAAATAAATAAATTACAATAAAGTAAAATATCAAAGCCTGTAAACAGGACCAATCATTACTTTTGTGCTTTTGGAAAACTGAGAAGCCTCATTTATTTTTTTTTAATGTTCCATAATGGTGTAAAGACTATAGGAACCATCCAGGGATGGGGAACCTACAGCCTCTGGGCTACATGTGGACTTCTGGATCCTTGAGTGTGGCCTTTTGACTGAGTCCAAATCCTTTTAATAAAGACATTTGCTCCATGAAATTTAGTTTCAGTCAAGGGGCTGCCCTTGAGATCTGGAGGGCTACATGTGGCCTCAAGGCTGCACCCCCACAGCTGTCTGAGACTGGTGATGTTTGAGGATGTAATTATTTGGCAGTTTTTGCATTTTTTGCCTATTTGTTATCTAGTTGGGATTCGAATCATTTTTTAAAGTCATGCGCCTATTATTTTCATGAGCCTGTTTTATTTATTGTCTCTGGGTCTTTCCGAAACACAGGCTAAGACACTCGGTGGTATATTTGGGATGAGGATCTTACTTTTGTGGCTATCGCATTCTCCCCCAAAGCCTGTTAGGATTTCTTCTTGAGACTTTCAGCCGCATTTATTACGAGCACTCTAATCTCGGAATTGAAAGCATCAGTAACCAAGCCAACGCCAATTATGTGGCTACATCCCTCCGAAGAGCCCCGCAGTAACCAGGGCAACTCTGATTTCGCTTCATCGTGATGAATAATAAATGGCGAGGACACAGCCTCAGGCTGGGGCTGTTGGACACTGCTGGCTCCGAAGTCCTGTCTGCTGTTGCCTCCATCCCAGTTTCCATTGTTGCCCAAAGGTGTGGCTTTTATTGTACTAATCATGGGTCTCTTCTGGCTTCATGAGAAATTTAGCATTTGACTGCTATATGTACTTTGTCAAGATGACAAGGAATTATTCCCTTTGTTAGGAACATAACTGTTTTAATTCTTCAAGTGCATTCACCGTTATCATAGATAAAGAGATTTCACTGCTGAAAGTTGATTCCAAACCCTGAAGTTTCCTAGTAAAGAAAACATTCCCAGCAAAATACAAATTGATATGTTTAAAGTAAGCCAGCAGTGCTTCCATATAAATGTTTCTCTGTCTCCTATATGCATTCATTTATTCTTAGATTCACTGGATTAATACATTTTTACAGAGGGAGAGCCCCACGTCTGGTGTGTTCTAAGTACAAGGGACACATCAGTGATGAGACAGACAAGTCCTGGCTTCGCTCCCTCCTCGTGTGCAGTTCGGGTGCTGAGAGATCCGTTGCAGAAAAGCACCTTAGGAGACATTTCAGGCAACAGGAAGTGCTGTGAGGAAAGAAGCAGAGAGGTGTGGCGCAGTGGCTTATCTGTGCACCTGGCCCTTCCACTTCCTCATCATCAGGCCTCAGCTGATGTGGCCAGGGACAAAGCCTTGAGGCTAACTTGGAGAGTTTGGAGAACAGAAAGGAGGTCTCCTAGCAGGA
Source organism: Avahi laniger (assembly GCA_963575035.1). Classification (NCBI taxonomy): domain Eukaryota; kingdom Metazoa; phylum Chordata; class Mammalia; order Primates; family Indriidae; genus Avahi; species Avahi laniger. Next base: position 37,521 of record CAUYSK010039094.1, read on the forward strand.
CCCTGTGGGTGGGGGCGCAGTGCAGGGCCCATGATGCCCAGAACTCGCAGCGTCAGCCCTGGCTGCGTGCCGGGCTCCCTGGCCTCCCTCACCAGGTAGTCCAGCCTTGAAGCCACTCCCCTCCGCTGGACCGTGCACCTGCCTGGGGCCAGAGCAACGTGCTGCCCTCTGGTGGTTTTGCATCTGCGATTTCATGGCTGGGCCACTTCGTGAGCCTTTTCACTGTGTCTCCAGAGCTCCAGCCACCTGTTAGATGATGTTTTTGTCATCCCTGTGGCTAGACCCAGGTCAGCGGCAGGTGAAAGTGATCCACCGCCTGCTTCTCACAGTTGCTCTCTGAAACATAAGAAGAACTTGAAGTTTCACCATCATCCATCCCAGTGATGTGGGCTCGGATGTTGTCTTCTGGCTTTCCCTGGGAGCCTCCCAAATGTCAATGTGCGCAGGTGTTTTTCTCCTGGGCTGGAGTCCTCCTGTCGTCTGAGTACATGGCTTGGGGACAGAGCAGGGAGGGAGCTGGGGTGGGCAAGCTTCAAGCCTTTCCTTACTCCTCTTTAGGGCTTCTCAGTCCGCGTCCACTGCACCCTCTCTAGAGAGCGCCTGCCTGTCTTCTGCCCAGACATCTGTGGGGTGCAGAGATGAGGCCCCCCGCTGGCTACAGGAGCTGGGGAGGGACCAGAGGCCCAGGGCTCCAGGACAGGCCTCTATGGTGATCTCTGCGTCCCCTCCCCCTGGCAAGGACACTGCTACAGCCAAGCCTACTGGGCCCACGTTGTATTTAATGTCTGCGTGAAGTGCAATCTATGGAGGGAAAAATAACGATTACAACTGTTTCTCAGATGCACAGCTCATTTCTAGGGGGTATTCGTGGCTCAACTGACATCCAGTTACACGCAGCTGATTCAACCCGTACGTTTGTGTCTGTTTCCTCCGACTGCCCGTAGCATGTCCATACAGGATTACAAAAGGAGCAAACTC